>PVJD01003766.1:0-154501 GCA_004026545.1 Mormoops blainvillei
ACTCAGGAGCAGGGGCTGAAGAAAAAGAGGAGACTCGAAGGCTTGAGGAATGAAACTCCCTGCAAATGTTTGAGGGTTTGGCAGGGACCACATTTGCTCTGAATGGCCTGAATTGGTTGAACTAGGGCCAATAACAACGCTTTGGTTCTTTCTAAGTAAGAACTTACTGAGAGTCAGGGCTGTCCTCAGGAGGCAGTGACTCCCCCATCACTAGCAGACATGTTGTGGGAGGGATGCAAATATTGGGCTGGCGGTTGGAGTAGCAGCTGTAACTTGAAGTCCTAAAAGCTGGAGAGTGTGCTTCTCAACTCAAACTGAAGTCCTCAGATATCTGTAGTAGGAAGAAGCCTGTGAGGTTCAGATCGCACCGTTTCATAAAAATAAGCCCTGGTGGCAAGGTACCGAGAGCCGCTTTCACGCTGGGAGGTCTGGGAGGCTGCCCGCACCCCCCCCCCCGCCCACCACCAAAGCACAAGGGGGAGCAGGCTCACCCCACATGGCAGATGCTTGGTGTGTAGGGCTGAGTTTCACAATAAAAATAAAGCCCTCGTTTTTGCTAGTGAAGTGTGGGTTTTTGTTCTTTTGTTTTGTTTTGTTTTTGGATAGGTACCAAATTTTTATAACCAAAGAGGGAGAAGTATGGAAGAAAGGAAATGTATAACGTGGTTCTAAGTGATTCTACCGTATATTTCCTTGGCTCCCTAAGGGAAAGGTAAAACCTTATTTGGATCACTTAAGAAGGTACACACACAGAAAGGAGACTTGCTTAACTAATGATTGGAAAGTGTATCTAAGCTGGAAAGTATCCTCTTCGGTGTAAGTGGTGAGACGAGCATTATTATTATGGGAAAATCCACACTATTATTGAGTCCATGACTGTAATATGGCTTTAGCTTGCAAATCACTTCTTATTTTCAAGGACATTAAATTCTTGGGTGCCTAATTTACCAAATGTGCAATATCTCCACACTGCCACTCCCATACCAACCATAAAATAAATGAGGAAAAAGAAACCCTCTTTGGGATAGAAAAGTCATCAGAAAGCCTCTCTGAGTAAGAACATACGCCAAGTCCCCACTTTTTCACCTCCCCCTTGTTTCTTAATCCTCTGCAGCTGGAGTGAAATTTTATTCTCAAAGGTTGTCAGCTACTCTCTAATCGCCAGTTCCCGCGCCTTTCCGCTTTGTCCTCAGTCCCCTTGTTTTCTCTGCGGCATTCCATCCCACTGCCTTCCTGGGACACTATGCTTGTTCGGCTTGCCAGCTGCTTCCCACTCCGGATTCTCCTACGATCCCCCTTCTGCGCGTTGTGGAAACTGAACTCTGAGAGTCGGCCCTGACCCTCTCCTGTTTCTCGTTACCTCAAATCTCTCTCACTATGTACTTCTTCAGTGAGGACGGCTGTGTAGAAGATTCCCCGAAGCAAAGAGCAACGTCTTTATCTCTACCTTCATACCCAAATGCATGTATAGAGTGGGTGCCGAAAAGCAGTGAGTTCCTATGATCACAAATGGAATACTTATTTTTTAAGTTTAATCTTCAATTATGATTGACATACAATAGAATATTAGTTTCAGGTATACAGCATAGTGACCAGACATGTATATATAACTTACAAAGTGATCACCCTGGTCAATATAGTATCCATATGACATCATACGAAGTTATTACAATGTTATTGACTATATTTCCTATGTTGTACTTTATATTTTCATGACAGTTTCCATAACTGCCAATTTGTACTTTTTGTAACTGCCTATTTGCACTTTCAACTTTTTCACCCATCCCTCCAATCTATTGCCCGCCTGGCAACCATCAGTTTTTCCTCTGTATCTATGAGTTTGTTTCTGTTCTGTTTGTTCATTTATTTTGTTTTTTAGTTTCCACATATCAATGAAATCATACAGTATTTGTTTTTCTCTGTCTGACTTATTTCACTTAGCATAATACCCCCTGGGTCCTTCCATGTTGTGGCAAATGGCTCGATTTTATTCTTTTTTATGGCTGAGTAATTTTCCATTGTATATATGCACCGTACCTTCTTATCCACTCATCTATTGATGGACACTTGGGCTGCTTCCACATCTTGGCTTTGTAAGTAATGCTGCAATGAGCATAGAGATGTATATTTCTTTTCAAATTAGTGTTTTGGATTTCTTTTGATAAATACCCAGAAGTGGAATTGCTGGGTCATGTGGTAGTTCTATTCTCAGGTTTTTGATAAACTTTCGCATTGCTTAACATAGCAACTGTATCAACGTGCAATTCCACAAGGGTGTATGAGGGTTCCCTTTCTTACACGTCCTCGCCAGCACTTGTTTACTGATTTATTGATTGATGGTAGCCATTCCGGCAGATGGGAAGTGGTATCTCTTTGTGGTTTTGATTTGCATTTCTCTGATAATTAGTGATGTTGAGCATCTTTTCATGTGTCTGTTGGCCAATTTTATGTTCTCCTTGTAAAACTGTTTATTCATGTTCTCTGCTCATTTTTAAATTAGATTTTTTTAGGTTGAGTTATGTAAGTTTTTAAAGGTATTTTGGATATTAAACCCTTATCAAATATATTATTTTCAAATATCTTCTTCCTCTCAGTAGGTTCCATTTTTGTTTTGTTGATATATTCCTTTGAAGAGCAAAACTTTTCAGTTTGATATAGAGCCATTGAACTAACTTATTATTATTTTAGACCTCCAATTCTTGCTGCTCATTTAAACCTGGGCCTTCTCAACCCCAAAATTTCTAAAACTAAATTAATCATGGTTACTAAGCACAACTCTCAGAAAGCTGCACTTTTTTTTTTAAGATTATACTTATTTATTTTTAGAGAGAGGGGAAGGGAGGGAGAAAGGGAGAGAAACAGCAATGTGTGAGAGAAACATCAACTGGTTGCCTCTGACACCCCCCCACCTGGGGACCTGGCCCTCAACCCAGGCATGTGCCCTGACTGGGAATTGAACCAGTGACCCTTTGGTTCACAGGCCAGCGCTCAATCCACTGAGCCACACCAGCCAGGGCACAAGCTACATTCTTGTCATTAGCTGCCAGCGAGAAGAAAATTTACTTGGCTCCCTTTTCTGACTTTCTTCTTTCTTTCTCACTCACACTCAGAACCTCAAACTCACCTTTGTCTGGTTTGACACTACCCCCTCCCAAGCAAGTGTCTTAGTCCTAGAAATTATCCCCTGACTTCTTTACTTTCTTTTCTGTCCCTTCCACTCTGTTTATCACTGGCCTAATTCAAGACTTTATTTCCACAGGCTGCGGTTATGATCGTTAGGTTTCAAAAAAGTTATTGTACTTAAAGGGTAATTAAAAGATGCGAAGTTCATCCTGAGTTTCAATCTATCTCACTTGCCACTGCCAGATTAATATTCCTAAAAATCTTCTCTTTTTTTGTCATCTATCAAATCTAAATGCTCAGAAAATTTTAATGGCTCCCACTGCTAACAGAATCCAGCCCAAACACCTCGACTAGCATTCCAAGCTGCCAGCACCTAGGGTTTGCCTTACCCGCCGCTGCTCGCTCCTCCCTCCACTTCCAGGGCTGCCCCGGATGTGTCTCCTTTTGTGCCCGGGGCATGTGTATCCTCGCTCTCCCTGCTCTGAGTGGAATACCTCCTACTCAGCACGGGAATTGCGCCTCAAGCCTTTCCATTTCTGGGGAGACTTTCCAACCAACAATGCCCTTTTCAGATAATTTCTTAAGATATGAGCCCATTTTGCCTCAGTTACTTTTATTTTTCATTCTGTGTGTATGTTTTCTTCCCGACTATGTAATAGTCTCTTTCCAGGAAAGACCCAAGGCTTTTAATATTTGATTTATTCACAATCGACTGGCATGTTACCTTTCAAATAGACCAGATAAAAAACAGTTACCCATTTTCTTAATTTTTACCAGTCTGTAGGTACCAAGTAATGTCAAAAAAACAGGAGATGATGTCCTCCTTTGCCAGGTTACTGATATGGGATTGTAAGACCCAATGGACTGGAAAAAATGATGATATCGCAATATTGTACTTTGAAAAATTCCCAAGAGTATCGCAGTGCAGTGACTCACTTTTTTGTTGGACCAGAAAGTCAAAGGTGTAATATCCAGTAAAAAAAGTCATCAGGTTCCCTACCATTCTACTGCAAGTGGTGTCACCGGGTCACGTTGACTCCCTCACTGCCAAATCAAAAGATTACATTTTTGAAAAATCCCATTGGACCTCTTTTAGCATGACCTCTCAATTTCCTTCAAACTTTTCCACTGGTTTTTGTTTGTACTCCCTTCTTACTTTTCTGATCTCTGTTCCATCTCCTTTGCTGCTGTCATTTCCCAAAATGCAGTTCTGGTCCTCTTCCTATTGCCATACTCCCTCTTGATGATCACAACTATGTCTTTGATTTGACTATTTTCTGTGCTTGTATGACCTCCAAATAACATACCTCTGGTTCAGACTCCTCCGCTAAATTCCAATTGCCTAAAAAACATCTTGGCACGGATGTTTTACAGAAACCTTAAAATCAGCACGACTAAAATGGAACTGCATCAGGGGTTGGCCCAGCACTGTGGCAGGCCAGCTGCTCTTTGACTCAGCCTGGGTGACTGCTTTAAACAAGCGGTGATCAGCACTTCTGCAATTATATCTCCTAACAGAATTAGGAAAAATTATATACCTTCTTCACATTTTTAAGTTGACACCTAAAATCTTTTGTTTTAAGTATATATATTTAAAGGGATACAGTTTTTAACATATTATAAGAATTGACATTTAAAAATGAAACTATTATAGCATTAAAAAAAACCTTATCCAATGGAATCTTAATTACCAGTTTGATATTCAGAGTAATCCATTTGAAAATGCATGAATGAATCCTCTTTTAATTGTTAAAATTTTTACATACCTTCTCTTTTAACTTATTATTTTCATTTAACTTCTACCACTTTAATGCTTGGAAATCTTTTATTGATCACCCTTATAGTTCTCTGAAACAAAAATATAAATTAAAGTTAAAAAATGTTTATTTGATGCCATATATATCTAAGTGTTCAAAATGAGTTATTATTAATATAAATCAATAAAAACATAAATATATTGACTTTTTATAATTATTAAACATAAAAAGTCTATTTTATTGGGAATGCATCACTTAATGAGATAGGTGGGACTTCTATTTTTTTCCCAATCATTTCATGTGTCTGTGGTTGAATATAACTTATTATTAGAATAAAACAGGGCTCAGGACCATTTCTATTTTACTTTTGCTAATTTACATGTCATAAGTAGCATTATGGCCTATCATTAAAAATATATTTAGTGCTCTATCCAGTGACAATTCCCTCTTGTCTTTTTTAATTTCAAAAAATTGGAAACCACCTGACGTAAAGTATTTGTTACCTAGTCATATAATCAGTCACTTGTAAAACACCAACTACAATATTTTAAATAGTTCTCTCCCTCACCCTGTCTCTCTCCCTCTCTCTGTCTTTCTCCCTCTCTCTCTCTCCCTCTCTCTCTCTCTACTCCAGAACATTTTTCCTGAGGCAGGTTGCCATGGTTGAAACAGGTGAGAGGTATGCCTTTCTTTTTTTGAGAAGAGTGATTAAGAAAGGGGAGTTGGAAAGAAGCTAGTTTGAGGCCTTGACCATGGACATGTTCTCAGGCAAACAGTCAACGCAATCAGACTGAAGCCAAGTTTGAATTCTTATGTGTGAGGACAGATCCCTGTCTCTGAGAGGCTGTGAACAGGGAAGCGTGCGACCTCTAACTGCCACCTGTAGCCATCGTGGGCCTGTGAGGGGGGCCCACATTAGGATGGTTGTGGCCGGCGGTGCAGAGAGAAGGAAAGGGGCCAGGGCTTCTGAGGCACCAGCCCTGGAGACCCCCCAGCCTCTAGTCTTTACGTTGTGTGGGGCCACAAATGTACTTACTTCGTAAAACAATGACCTGTGCGCCCACACAGGGGCGAGTGAGCAAATAAACGCGCAGCTTCAGGGGTTCTTGGTGTCTCTTGCCTGGGGTCGTTGAACCGCTCACTCTCTAACCTGATCTTCTTGTTTCTAGTCTCTTTCTTGTTCCATCCATTCTGCACACTGCCCTCAGACCATTTTTTTCCCCCCTAAAAACCTTCTTAAAAATCATTTGCGATTCCCAGAATCTATAGAATAAAACCCAAGCTCCCTGGCTTTGGCATTCCACCGTCTGCAAATGCTGAACCTTCCCCGCATTTCCAGTCACCTTCTAACATTCCCCAGTGCATGAGAGCTAGTGTGGTAATTCAATGAAAGCATGGACTTGAGCGTCAGAAAGACCTAAGTTCAAAACCTGACTTCCCTAAGTTACCAGCCATGTGACCTTACGTTACTTAACCTCTTTGAGCCTTACTGAGTTTTCTTACCTGTAATCATAAGGTAATGCTATCTACCCTGAAGGTCATTGTGCAAGTTGTAAGTCTGGGTAAACTGTGGAGCTTAGAAGTCATTCTAAAGGACAATGGTAGTTCTTACTGCTGTTGTTATAGCATGTGAATCAGCCGCTCCCGGGCTACTGCCCTTTGTGTAAACCTGCGAGGCTATTGCCGCTGCCTGGAATGCCCCGATTCCTGCCCTTCTCTTCTCTGACCCTTTCTGTCTGGAGAGTTGCTTTTGATTCAAAACTGTCCAATGTCATCTCCGCTCTCCAGCCCACCTCAGGACTTCGGTATCGGTGCATTCTCCCTTTAGGCTTCTATAAGGCTTTGCACCCACATGTGTGTTTTACATCGTACATATTTGTATATACCTGCTACTAGTCTATAGAATTCCTGGTGGTCTGCATGTTACCTCATTCATTGTTGAAGCTTCATCACATAGAATGGTGCCTGATTCGCCACAGGTACCTAGTAAATGTTCAGTAAATGATAGGAAAGAGCTGACATTATGGATTGTGGGAAATGTATCCAGGAAATATTACGGAGAAACACGCTAAACAGTGACAACAACAGGAGTGACACCCAAAGCAGATGTGCTGCCTTTCAGTTGGTGAAGCATTTTACATACTTTACCTCATAAATTGCTGAAAACAGTTTTACAAGGTGCTCTTGTGATGATCCCTACTTTACAGATGATTAAATTTAGGTTTGCAGAGATAAGGAGAGTCAGTTCATGATCAACAAACAAGTGTTAGAATCAGGACACAAAGCCCAGATTTTCCCAAAACAATCCTATGAATGAATGACTCAGGCAACAAGCCAATATTTGAGAGACAGTGGAAAGTGGGATTTATGTATTAATTTCAAAAAATAAAATCCTCCAGTCCTCGATATTGCCATCATATTCAGTGATTGAGTGGTACAGCTGAAAAAACACTTATATGAAAGTTGAGGGATCTGGGTTATTAACTTCTGTTACCAAATGTTTGGGTGACTGGGGTCATTTATTTAACTTTCCTGGGTGCTGAAGAAGTTTTCAAGATGACCTCTAAGGATCCTTCTGGTTTTAAAAATCTTTAATTAGAAGGCAGCTGAGACCTAACTGGCTTGGAGGGACTAAATGTACTTTAGTGGTTTCTGTTAGCAACAGTGTTCTGTAGCTTTAGACTGGCAGGAGACAGGTATGATGCTGTGGAGGGAGGAGCCAGCAGACAAGGGGGGGAACAAAGTGCCCCCACTCTGCGGACTTTGCTGGTGACTGTCATTTGCCTCTGTCTGGCTCCAGAGATTCATCGAGAATGAAAACGAAGCCCTGTTCTTTCCCTGAAACGCGAGAGAAAGGGCTGGGCTCTTCTCCTTTCATTAAGTCCTTTAAAAACAGAATAAATTGATTTGATAACCTTAATTAAAGGGGATGCATCTTTCCCCCACCACAGATGTCTTGACTTCCAGCTCCAAATAGGAAATCAAAGAAAAATTGGCTTTGAAATCTGCTTTTCAAATTGGCCTATATTGCATTTTAATTTAATTTGTTAGAGTTTCACCTTTTGCCTTTGGTGAACTCATTAGATGAAATAAAATTATATCTGGGGGAATCTATGTTACAAAGATTGCTAAATCCTGCCTTTCGTGATAAAACTGTCAAGGCCATAGACTGTCCTTGGGGAACTTCCCAGGTTACCACCTACTCTGATGGCTTCTGAGTCTGTGCGTCTCTGGTATATAAATAGACCCAGAGCTCTTAATAGCAGAGCTAGACTGCCTGCCATCAGATGTTTCTACATTGTGTACATTTGCAACAGTGGGAACTAGTCTGCTTATTCCCAGCATTTTCAGCTAGTTATTTAAATCATAAAATTGTCTAAACCTTGGGACTTAGGACAGAGACTGAGACATAACAGGTCTTAACAAATATTTGTTGACCAAACCAACCTAGCCCAGCCTCCTCTCTAATGCAGAAACTCCTTTTGCATGACCCCTGACACGACCATCGAACTTCTGATCAAATGCATCGTGGACAAGGAACATCATGGAATACCTTGCTTATTCATCCGCTGGTCTAATACTTGTTCCCTTCCCCCATTAATCCCTGATCTGGAAACACAACAGTAGCATCTGACACAATTGTCCTGTTGGTGCACTGTCAGTTTTAATTGGCCTCTGCTGTTTATAATCAGTCCAGCCTCCTCTCCCCTTTCTATTTGTAGCAACATCCTGCTTCTCTTGGGGGAGCCCAGCAACCTCTTCCTGGTGCCGTTGCTAGCATTTGGAGGATTGAGAAACCAGGGTTAAAATGGAAGTCCCCCTGCTGTATACCTGAGTAGTTAAAAGGTATCAATTGAACAAAGAAAATTGTTACATAAAATTTGCTCAATGATTTTACTTTCAGAATGCCAAATTTTTAAATTATGTGTGTAACTATGGTTTTTTAAATTTTACTTTTCAATTACAGTTACACACGATATTATTTTGTATTAGTTTTAAGAGTGCAAAACAGTGGTTAGATAATCACATGCTTTACAAAGCGTTCCCCTGATATTTCCAGTACCCACCTGGCACCATATATAGTTACTAGAGTATTCCTGACTGTATTTCCTGTGCTGTACTTTACACCCCCATGACTAATCTGTAACTACCAAATGTGCTTCTCAATCTCTTCACCGTTTTCACTCGGCCCCCCTCGCCCCTAGCAGCCATCAGTCCGTCGTCTATATCTATGCCTCTGTTTCAATTTTATTGTTTGTTTTGTTCTCTAGATTCCACATATAAGTGAAATCATATGGTATTTGTCTTTCTCTGACTGACTTTTTTCACTCATCATAATATCATCTAGGTCCATCCATGTTTTGCGAATGGTAAGATTTCTTTCTTTCTTTCCTTTTTTTTATGGCTAAGTAACATTCTATTGTATTTATGTACCACAGCATTTTAATCCACTTGTCTCGATGCACACCTGCCTTGCCTCCATATTTTGGCCACTGTAAATAGCGCTGCAGTAAACATGGGGATGCACACATTATTTCGAGTGAATGCTTTAGGTTTCCTTGGGAACATGCCTGGAAGTGGAGTCTCGGGGTCATAAGGCAGTTCCATTTCTAATTTCTTAAGGACCCTCCACACTGTTTTCCACGGTGGCTGCACCAGCCTGCGTTCCCACCAGTGGAGCACTAGCCTTCCCCTTTCTCCACACCCCCGCCGGCACTTGCTGTTTGTGTATTTGTTAATGATGGCCATTCTGGCAAGTGTGAGATGATATCTCATTGTGGGTTTAATGTTCATTTCTCTGATGATCAGTGATGTTGAGCAACTTTTCATATCTATGTCATCTGAAATTGGCTGTCTGTGTGTCCTCCTTGGAGAAGTGTCTATCCACGTACCCTGCCCATTTTTAATTGAATTGGGGTGTTTTGTTTTTTTTGGGTGTTGAGTTTTATTACTTCTTTATAGATTTTGGATATTAACCCCTGATTAGATGCTTCACTGGTGAACATCTTCTCCCCACATTTGTAGATGGTTTCCTTCACTGTGCAAAAACTTCTCAGCTTGATGTAGTTGAAATATACCATTGGTATTTTGATAGGAACCACACCGAATCTACCGATTGCCCTGGGTAGTATTGACATTTTCATGATGTTAACTCTTCCTGTTCATGAACATGATATATGCTTCCATTTACTTGTATATCTTCAGTTTTTCTTCACCATCTTATGATTTTCTGAGTACAGGTCTTTTACTTCCTTGGTTAAATTATTCCTAGGTATCTTTTTGATGCAATTGCAAATGGGATTATTTTCTTAGTTTCCCTTTCTGATAGTTCATTATTGGTATATAAACATGTAGCTGATTTCTGGATACTATTTCGTATCCTGCTATTTTAATAAAATCATTTATCAGTTTCAGCAGTTTTCGGTGGAGTTTTTAGGGTTCTCTCTCTACAGCATGTCATTTGCAAATAATAACACTTTTATGTCTTCCTTTCCAATTTGAATGCCTTTTATTTCTTTTTCCTATCAGATTGCTGTGGCTAGAACTTCTAATACAATGACGAATAAGAATAATGAAAGTGGACATCCCTGTCTTACTGCTGATATTAAGGAAAATGTTTTTAGCATTTTCCCATTGAGTATGATATTATACGTGGTTTCGTTATACATGGGCTTTGTTATATTGAGGTATGTTCCCTCTGTTACCACTTTGCTGAGAGTTTTTATCATAAAATGGTGCTAGATTTTGTCAAAAGCTTTTTCTACTTGTATTGATACAATCATATAATTTTTATCCTTCTTTATTTTAATGTGGTATATCACATTAATTGATTTGTGGATATTGCACTAACCTTACCTCCCAAGGAAAAATCCCAATTGATTATGGTGTATGATCTTTTTAGTGTAATCCTAAATTTGGTTTGCTAATATTCTGTTGAGGATTTTGCATCTATGTTCATCAGGGATATTGGCCTATAATTTTCTTTCTTTGAAGTGTCTTCATCTGATTTTGGAATTAGGATAATGCTGGCCTTGTAAAATGAGTTTGAAAGGCTTTCTTCCTTTTGAATTGAATTTCTTGGAATAGTTTGAAAAGGACAGGTGTTAATACTTCTTTAAATAGTTGGTAAAATTTACCTGTGAAGCAATCTAGTCCAGGACTTTTGTTTGTTGGGAATTTTTTGATTACTACTTTATAAGTTGGAGAAGAATTATTCAGATTTTCTCTCTTTTTCTAGATTCAATTTTGGAAAATTTTATATTTCTAGAAATTTATGTATTTTTTTCAGATAGTTCAATTTGTTGGCACATAGTTGTTTGTAATATTTTCCTAAAAACCTTTGTATTTCTGTGGTGTCTATTGTACTTCTCTTTCATTTCTGATTTTATTAATTTGGGTACTTTTTTTTTTCCCATGATGAATCTAATGAAAGGTTTATCAGTCTTGTTTATCTTTTTGAAGAACCATCTCTTGGTGTCATTGTTTTCCTTGGTTCTTTCTTATTTATCTTTACTCCAATATTAATTATTTCCTTCCCTCTGCTCACTTTGGGCTTTGTTGTTGTTCTTTTTCTAGGTCCTTTAGGTGTAAAGTTATGTTGTTTCTTGATATGTTTGTTGTTTCTTTTAAAAAATTATTTCTTTTTAAAAAAATCGTATTGATTTATTTTTAGAGAGGGCAGAAGGTAGGGAGAAAAAGAGGGGGAGAAACCTCAATCAATAGCCTCTTGCACACCCCCCAACTGGGGACCTGGCCTGCAACCCAAGCTTGTGCCCTGAAAGGGAATCAAACCAGTGAACCAGTTTGTATTCATTGCCATTTTATTCTTTATAATTATGTTCCTATTTGTTACTTTTTCTTTCTCCTTAAAGAGTTCCTTTAACATATTTTTGTAATACTGGTTTGGTGATAATAAACTCCTTTAATTTTCCTATGTTGGAAAAGCCTTTTTTTTACTTCTTTAAATTTGAATCATAGCCTTGATGGTTAGAGTAGCCTTTCTTGCAGGTTCTTGCTTTTCATCACTTTGAATACTTCACACCAACCTCCTCTAGCCTAAAATGTTTCTGTTGAGAAGTCATTTGACAGTCTTATGAAAGCTCCCTCATAAGTAACTAGCTGTCTTTCTCTTGCTGCTTTTAAGATTCTCTCTTTGTCTTTGACTTTTGTCATTTTATATAATTATGTGTCTTGCTGTGGGCTCTTTGGGTTCATCTTGTTTGGAATATCTGCACTTCTTAGACTTCTGTGTTTATTTCCCTCATCAGGTTAGGGAAAGTTTTCAGTCATTATTTCTTCAAATAGGCTCTTTATCCCTTGCTCTCTTTCTCTTTCTGGTTCCTTTATGATGCTGATGTTGTTATGCTTGATGTTGTCCCAGGGGTCCCTTAAACTACCATCACTTAAATTTATTTTTTCTTTTTGCTGCTTTGATTGGGTGTTTTCTGCTACATTGTCTTCCAAATCACTTATTCAGTCCTCCACTTCATCATACCTGCTGTTAATTCCTTCTAGTGTATTGCTTATTTCAAATATTGTATTCTTCATTCTTGACTGGCTCTTTTTAATGGTTTCTATGTCCTTTTTTTTATGCTTGCTATCTCTTTTTTAATGTTTTTACTGAGTTTGCCCATTGTTCTCCTACATTGCTTGTGCATCCTTATAACCATTGTTTTGAACTCTTTACCTGATAGATTGCTTGCCTCCATTTCACTTAGTTCCCCCCCACCACTGCCCCAACCCTGGGGATTTCTTCTATTCTTTCATTTGAGTCATGTTTCTTTGTCTCCTCATTTTGGCTGCCTCTCTGTATTCATTTTTGTGTGTTACATAGATCTTCAATGATTCTGTCTTGGTATTGCGGCCTTATATAATACAGTGGTACCTTGGTTCTTGTCCTCAATTTGTTCTGGAACTCACGATGAGTGCCAAAACCTATAAGTACCAAACAATGAAGCATTTTCTCTGCAGGCAGCGTTCATGACTGGTACAAGTTCTAACAAGTGCGATGAGTCCTGAGCAAGTGCAGAGTGGTAAAACATTTTTTTTCTTGTGAAAATGTGATGAGTACAGGGTTTGATGAGTTCTGAAGCCGATGAGTACTGAGGTCTGACTGTATGTGTCTTGTGAGGCTTAGTGACAGTCTTACGGATCTCCTGAGCTAGATGCTTCAGGGATGTCATTTGTGTGGGTTATGTGAGCCCTCTTCTGTAGTTGAGTCTTGATAGCTTTTGGCTTGTTTGTGGTTAGGGTTAATCCTCAGGCTGGCTGACTATGAGGATTGACCCCAACTACAGTGTACAAGCTGTTGTGTAAGGTTGACCCCACAAAATGGAATTTGTCCCAGCAGGGTCTGGTGTGTGCTGAGATCTCTTTCTGAGATCGCCACTTGTGGAACTAATTGGGCCATGCTCTGATGTGGTTTGAAACCCACCACCACGTGTGTTTTCTCTGGGGTCTCTTGAGAGGGTCTCTGGTGCAGGTCAATGTCAGAGGCTAGCTTTAACTGGTTGTCAGTTACCTGTCTGGAGCCACAGAATAATTCACAGTGCGCGACTCCCTTTGCTGGACCTGCATATACATTGGAGGGGTCGAACTGCAAACCAGGCCTGGCTTTGACCAACACCAAGCCCAACTGCAGGTCATCGACAAGCTCCAGGGCACCCCAATATCTGCTTCCACCTGCTGGCTGCCTAGGCTCAGTCACCAAAAGAGCCTCTGGTGATATGCAAGTTGTGTGTGATAGGTTCTCAGTGAGTCACTAGGTAGGGGAGAGTGGTGTTCTCCAGATTGATGCAGATTCAAACTTGGGGCCAGTGCTGTGCCTGAGGCTACTCAGCAAAATTCTTAGGGCACACAAAGCCAGCCTCTACTCATGGGATGTCTACAGACCTTTGTGGGGGGGTGTGACATTTCAGGGAGTCATCAGGGTAAGGCTAGCAAACTTCATCAAGCACAAACAGACAAGATTTGGCTGTGTGAATGGAGGGTTCTGCACAGGAATGGCCCCAGGCCTAAAGCCTGGCAGCTCAGTCTCTTCTTGAGTCTACCTAGACCTCCTTGAGAGCCTTCCAAGAAAGTCTGCACAGTGGGCCCAGGCTGGCTACAGCCAGCTGACTCTTGTGCAGGGCACAAGCTTGGCAGGGATGTTCTACCTGGAATCAAAGGTGTGGGCTAATGAATCTTTTTCTGTGGGGGAGTGTCCACCAGGAACTGGCAGGGGGAGGCATGCAGAAATGGCCCCATCCTAGAGTCACATAATTTAGTCTCTGACAGCCCTTGTGTCTGCTCAAATCTCCTCAAGAAGCCTCAGAGAAAGTCTACACCAGGGACCCAGCTAGCTTACTCTTCTGCAGTAGGACAGAGAAAGAGGTAATCAGGAGGCTGGAGCTAGTACGTTCTCCTAGACTATGCCTTATGGAGGGATTGCTCAGCCCAGGAAAGACGGCGTATGTGGGCGGCGTGGGAGAGGGACTTAGCATGTGGACTGTGGTGGCTATCCCTTCAGCTCTCTCCTCAGAGCCACACAAACCGATCTCTTCTTTCATAATTCCAGGCTGCTCTGCACTGTGCTCCCTCCAACAGGGCCCAGGACAAATGGTCGTGAACCAGATTTTGGGCACTGTCTCTTCTAGCAGTCTCCTGTCTCACCTTGGTAGACCAAGTCCCCACCCATTTCACAGCCAGATTCTATGTGGGCTTTTTTTCACTGGTTCTGGTACTCTGGACTGGGGCATCTGCTGTTGGTTTGATACCCCATACTCCTCAGGAGGGACTTTTGTAGCTGAGATATGCCACCCAATTCCCAGCCACTGTGTGTGGGTGTGGGGCCAGCCCTTTTTATATTTCCACTCTTCCTACCAGTCTTGATGTGGCTTCTATAAATCCTTGGTTATAAAACTTCTGTTCTTCAGTTGGTTATTCAGATGGATTGTTCTATAATCCAGTTTTGTCTTGGGAGGTGAGCATAACTTCCACTTACTGTGCTGCCATCTTAGATGTAAAACTATGATTTTTATATAAGTAAAAGTCAGCAGAAAATAAAAAACAACTAAGTCAATTGAGAACTGATTCCTGAGTAACATAGTGTTCTCAAATAAACATATGGTGTTTATGTGAGTCCAAAGCAGGACTGGCCAATAAGCTTTCTCCATTCCTTTGGGTTAAGTATTAGATTCAGGGTTGGGGATATAATACAAGTTAGAACAATGAGGTAAATTTTAGAGTTTTATTGGAATTATTAGGAAAATGGAGTTCTTTTCCCATGAAATTGTTAAAATGAAAGATGTAAGGTTAGAGCTGCTGGCAGCCATCACCTGAAGAGAGCTTGCCTGAGAGTGAAGACACACAAAAATTTCAAGCCAAGAGATAAAGAGAACCTGACTCACAATGTCATTATTTGAGGTTTTGCATCCTGCTGTGCCCAAAACCTGATATTTTCCTAGATTTTTTCAGTTATGGGAGAGATTAAATAATTTTTTCTTCTTAATCCAGCTTCCTGGGGATTTCTGTCACTTGCAACCAAAAAATGTTCCAGTTAATATATGATATTCTGGACACTGAAATCGATGTATTTAATGATTTTCTCAGTATTGTCTGGTTTCCTATGGCTTTAAAGATTTCTTGTAAATTCAAATGTCTAACTGTCCACATAGTACCCACCCTTTACTCTCTACTTGTACAAACTTTTCAGGTCTTGCCAAAGCAATTGGCAAAGAACTACTGGTAAATTTTACTAGTCACTCTGCCAGAGGAAAAAAATTAAAAATGTAATTGCCTCAGGGCCAAGATTTATGGTACTTCCTGTACTAATTAACCCCGTGTCTCTAACCACTTACTTATTGCATTAATAGCTCCAATTCTTCCTGCCTTCCTGTATCCATGTCTTTTTGTCATGTGGTTTCATAGGGTCTTCCCCCTCTGACTCTGGGTTTGGCCATGGCTTTGACCAATGCAATGTCAGCAAATTTTTCAAAGGCTTAAAAAATATGCATTTCCGTTTACTCCTCTTGCCTTCTATCATACCTATAAAAAGGTTATGACCTGGTTACCCTGGTAGAGGGTGAGATACACATAGAATAGAGTTTCTCTATTCACCTCTGTCATTGCAACCTGGATATCTTTTTGTTGCTGTTATTGTTGTTGTTGTTTTTTGGGGGGAGATGTCTTAGATTATCCATCAGCCAAACAACACCATGCCTTAGAGTGAGTTCAGACAACATAAGCAGAGTGGCCTAGCCACTTGCAGCTGGCTGTTGACCCCAAAGTGAACCCAGCTCTGATCAGGTAAACCCCCGCAGACTCTAGAGCTACATAAATGATTGTTGTAGAATGCTGCTGAGGTTTTAAGATCATTTGTCCCATGCATTTACTACAGAAGCTAATACACCAGCCCGCAAGTGCTACATCTGGCAGATTTTGTCAGCTTTGTTAGAGTCTCAGTTTTGGTCTTTTAGATGCCAAACAAAGGAGACTTGAAATATCACCTCCCTAGACTTCAGATGCATCTGCACAATTATGAGGTATACTTAGTGTGACCAAAATTTTCTTGAATCGTGAGATAAAAATAAGCAACCAGGTTAGCAAGAAAGGAATAAAACTTTCTTTATGCACATGATTGTGTCTGCTGGAAATGTGATGGAATTTACAAAAAAGCTATTAAAATGAGAAAGTTCTTAGGATACAGAATCAATATTTTAAAAATCTTATTTCGATTTGCTAGCAATAAATAATTGGGAACTAAAATAATAAAAATTATTTACAATTACATTTTAAAATGAAACCAGAGGAATAAATCTGACTAAAGAGATATGACAGGTCTGTACACCGAAAACTAGAAAACATTGGTGATAACATAAATACCTAAATAAATACCACGTTCAAGGATCAGAAGACATGCTATTGTTAAAATGCTAATCCTCGTCAAATGAGGTATGTACTCAATGGAATCCCAATCAAAACCCCAACCGGCTTTTCTAGGAATAAAAATTGACAAGGTCATTCCAAAATTCATTTAGAAATATAAAGGACTAAAACAGTCAAAACAGCTTTGAAAAAAGAACAAAGTTGAAAGACAAATGTGACATGATTTTTATGATTTATTATGAAGGCACTGTAGCAACTGGATATCCATATGCAAAAAAATTATACTTTGCTGCATACTTAAAAGTTAATTTTAAATGGACCACAGACATTAATTTAAAACATAAGACTATAAAGGGAAACACAGGAGACAATCTTTGTGACCTTGGGTTAAGCAATAACTTCATGTATTTGATCCCCAAAGCATGCTTCATTAAATATATGCATAAACAAATTGAACTTTATCACAATTAAAATGATCTGCTCTTCTAAAAATATTGTTAAGGAAATAGAAAGAGGGAGGCAGGCCCAAGATGGTAGCGTAAGAGGATGTAGAACTCCCTCTTTTCCATGAATACGTCAAATGTGCACCTATATTTCGAGCAATTCCTCTTGAGAGACAACTGAGGGACAACAGAACAGGTTCTGCACAAAAAAGAGAGGAACTACATAGCGAAATTTGGGGAAAGGCAATAGCTGTCCGGAATCCGAGGGAACCTATTAGGATCAGAGGATCCATTGAACACCGTTGTTGGCATACCCCCTGACCTTGGATTCTGGACAACCTGCGATCCTACAGTAGCATGTTCCCAGCCACCTCTCCTGGAGGAGCAAGAGGGCCCCACAGCACGCATGCACAGCCCTTCCTCCCACCTGGAGCTAGAGCCAGTGGGCCCACCAGGGGCTACAGCTCCCCCACACTAAGCCACCGTTGTGGGCACCCACTGGACTGCCCCTGCTCCGGAACAACAGTGGAACCAATAGGGACCCATGTGGTGCAAGTTTGGCAGCCCATCCCAGAATCGGAGGGAATTAGGGTGCTGTGGTGACCATGCCTGTGGGGCAGTCCGGCTTGGACAGGGCTCCGGCAGCAGTCAGTTGAAACAACAGGGCATGCCTCTCATGGGCATGCTCCAGGAAGACCCACCCAGGTTAAAAGCAGAATCAGCAGGGCTTTATGGCACCCAACCAAAGGGCTGTTTCACCCAGACCAGCAGGGCATGGAAGCTCACACGCACCAGCATGCCCCGCCCTCTCTGCGGCCGCTGCGGACAGCCAGAGCAGCGGGGGACTCCACGTGCGTGCGCAGACGAGGCCACCCCACCCCAAACCACTCCTGCTGGGCAGGCAGTACCCCAGGCCCTGACTCCATGCACCCACCCTGATGCCAACCACCTGCTAAGCCCACCCAGCACACACTTTACATAGAGGCCACTTCTACACAGACACCATTTTCAAGGTTGGGAGAGATAACTATGTCATCTGACTCACAGGAAAAAACGGAAAGTCAAACAAAATGGGGAGACAGAAAAATACGCCGCAAATAAGGGAACAAACAAAAAACCTGAATAAAAAGTTTAATAAAGTGGTGATAAGTAATTTTTGGAGATAAATAATTTTTTCAATAAAGCATTCAAAGAAACTACCATAAGGGTGCTCAGCAAACTTGAGTGCTGAATGGAGGGACTCAGGGTGCACTTCAGCAGAACTAGAAAACATAATGAAGAGCCAGCCAGAGATGAAGACTACAATCACGGAAATGAAGAATTCGTTAGGAGAAGGTGACAGCGGGTATGTTAATATGGAACTAAGGGCTAGTGACTTGAAAAACGGAATATTGTAAATCACCCAATCTGATCAGCAAAAATGAAAAAAGAGTTTTTAAAAATAACAATAGCATAAGGGACCTCTGGGACAATATCGCGCACTCGAACATTTGCATTATAGGGATTCCAGAGGGAAAAGAGAGAGAAAAGATGGCAGAAAGTATATTTGAAAGATTAAATGGCTAAAAACTTTTCTAATCTGACAAAAGAAACAGGCATTCAGGTCCAGGAGGCACAACTGTTTCAAACAAGATGAACCCAAAGAAGCCAACACCAAGACATTGTAATTAAAATGGCAAAAGTTAAGGATAAAGAGGTAATCGGGAAGGCAGCTAAAAGAAAGTGAACAGGTCACATACAAGGGAAATTCCCTAAGGCTATCAGCTGATTCCTCAGCAGCAAATTTACAGGCCAAAAGGGAGTGGCAGGATATTATACCTAGAATATCATACCTAACAAGGTCGTTGTTCAGAATAAAAGGAAAGACAAAAAGGTTCCCAGACAAGTAATAACTAAAAGAGTTTACCACCACTAAGCTGGCTTTACAAGAAATGTTAAAGTGTCCTTTTTTATGCGGAAAAGAAAAAGCCATAACTAGAAATAAGAAAATACAGGAAATAAAAAATCTCAGTGGTAAAGGCAAATACATAATCAACATAATGAATCAACCACTTAAAAAGCTAATATGAAGGTTAAAAGACAAAAGTAGCAAAGTTAACTAAGTTTGATAAATAGGAAATACATAAAAAATGATAAAAAATATGAAATCAAAACCAAAAAATATAAAACATGTCAAAATCATAAAGAGTGGAGGGGGGCATATAAATGCAGCACAAGCGCGTTTGGAACCGAGACACCTACCAGCTTAAAGAGACTGCTAATGATGTGAGTAGATGTATCTGAACCTCATGGTAACCACAAACCAAAAACCTACTAAAATCTACAAAAAATTAAAAAAAAGAAACATTAAAAATCAATAAAGAAAAGCAGCAAATTAAAAGGAAAGTGGCTGAGAAAAGAATAAGGAAGAGAGAGAACAAAAACAACAAAAAATAATTAACAAAATAATAATAGGCACATAGGTATCAATAAATTCAAGAAGTATAAATAGACTAAATACTCCAATCAAAAGACATAGAGAGGGACACCCAGTCGAGATGGTGAGTGGCATAGGTAAACTTGACTTGCCTCCTTGCACACCCACATCAAAATTACAACTAGAATATAGAATAAACATCATGCAGAATTGTCAGAAATTGAGTTGAATGGAAGTCTGACAATTATGGAATAAGAGAAACTGCATCCATTTAGAATGGTAGGATGGGGCAGAGATGTAGAATGGGCTGGTTCCACATCCACATGTAGTGGATAAAAATTCAGGAGGTATACCTTGGGAGTGAGGAGTCCCAGCCCCCACACCAGGCCCCACAGCCCAGGGTTCCCGTGTCAAGAAGATAAGTCCCCATAATTTCTGACTGCAAAAACTAGAGGGAATTGAATCAGTTGAAGAAACTTCTGGAGTCTCAAACAGCTTCTTGTAAAGAACCCACACATGGACTTACTCAGATTCACTCTCTCTGAGCTCCAACACCAGAGTAGCAGCTTGAAAGGCACCAGTGGTGTACAAGGAGGAACCGAAGTGTCTGGCATCAGGGTGAGAGCTGGGGGACAGCTTTCTCCCAGACAGAAAGGCAGGCAGATGCCAATCTCCCTTTTCTGAACCCTGCCCCCACAGAGCCACAGAGGTGGCAGTCAGGTGCCATATCTGAGACTCCGTTAACCTAACACTGTTTGCCCTGCCCTGGAGATACTCTGAGACTCTCTCCCACCCAACTTACAGGCCCCACACACAAAACTGTTAACCGTGGCTTTTCCATATGAAGGGCTGGTGCTGGCTCATGCTTCACAACTTCCTAAATCCTCTCAACAAGCAACAGCTGGCCTCAATGAGCCCCAAGCACCTGTACCTCTTGCTAAGGGGCCCCAGGTCTGGCACTAGCAGCAGTCAGGCTAGATTCACAGCTTGGCTTCACGTGGAAATCTCCAAGCCCAGCACAAGTAGCAGCCATCTGAGATTGCTTGATAGCTTGTGCAAGGTGGCCCCAGGTAGAACACATTGTGGGGCTGACCTTGGCTTGCACCCCCTGGGAAACCTCAGAGCCTGCACAACCAGTGGACAGCTACAGACCACATCAGAGCACCCTGCCCCTGCACAGCTGATCCTCCACAGAGGGTGGAAGTTGGTGGTTAGCGGTCACAGCTAGTACTTGCAGCTGACTGGCCTGGGTAGATCCCTCCCATTGACCTGCTAATAGCAATCAGGGCTCAACTGTAAGAGGAAGGTGTACACAGCCCACAAGAAGGGCACACCTCAAGTACCCAACTTGGATGATAGGGGAGGCTGTGCCCCTGGATCTTACAAGACACCTACTACATTAGGCCACAATCCCAACACAGGGAGTCATACAACTCTACCTAATACATAGAAACAAACACAGGGAGGTGGCCAAAAATGAGAAGACAAAGGAACATTGCCCAAATGAAAGAACAAAACAAAACTCCAAAAAAAGAGCTAAACAACATGGAGACAAGCAATCTACTAGACACAGAGTTCAAAACACCCATTATAAGGATGCTCAAGGAACTTAGTGAGACCTCAACAGCATAAAAAGATTCAGTCAGAAATCAGGGATATCCTAATTGAAATAAAGGACAACTTAAAAGTGAATGACAGTAGACTGAATGAAGCTGAGACTCAAATAAATGATTTGGAACATAAGGATGTAAAAAGTAATGAATGGGAACAGCACGAAGACAAAAAAAAAAAAGGATAGTTTAAGCAGCCTCTGGGACACACTTCAAGTGATCCAACAATCACATCATAGGGGTGCCAGAAGCAGAAGAGAAAGACCAAGAAATTGGAAATCTATTTGAAAAAATAATGAAAGAAAACTTTTTTAATTTGGTGAAGGAAATATACATGCAAGTCCAGGAAGCACAGAGAGTTCCAAACAAGATGGATGCAAAGAGGCCCTCTCCAAGACACATTATAATTAAAATGCCAAAGCGTAAAAGTAAAGAGAGAATCTTAAAAGCAGCAAGAGAAAAATGGTGACCTACAGGGGAGTTCTCATTAGACTGTCAGCTGATTTCTCAAAAGAAACTCTGAAAGCTAGAAGGGATTGGCAAGAATTAGTCAAAGTCATGAAAAGAAGTGCCCTGCAGTCAAGATTTCTCTACCCAGCAAAGATATTACTTAGAATTGAAGGGTAAATAAAGAGCTTCCCAGACAATAAAAAGCTAAAAGAGTTATCATCATCAAACCGTTATTATATGAAATGTTGAAGGGATGCATTTAAGAGAAAGAAGATCAGAACCAGGAACAATAAAATGGCAATAAATACATATCTATCAACAATCGAATCTAAAAAACAAACTAAACAAAGTAGAGAATCATGGAGTATGGAGAGTGTTTTGATGATTGCTGGGTGGGGGATGGGTCTGGGGGAACAGGTGAAGCGGTGAGGGCATTAAGTACAAATAGGTCATTACAGAATAGTCATGGGGCCGTAAAGTACAGTATAGGAAAAGGAGTAGCAAAGAACTTATACGCATGACTCATGGACATGAACAACGGTGTGGGGACGGCTTGAGGGAGTGGGGGGTGCTCAGTGGAGTGGGGCAAAGGGGGAATAACTAGGGCAACTGCAATGGAATAATCAATAAAAAATAATTTAAAAATAGACATAGGATGGAAGGATGGATAAAAATTAAGACCCATCTGAGTATATGGGTCATTGAATTGCGTCCTCTGTGATCACATGCACGGGAACCTCGTTCTGCAGAAGAGGCCCAAATTGTGTGAGAAGTGTTATTCACCCAGCATTGAGGGCCAGCATGTGATGGCCTCAGTCACACTTGAGAGTGCCGTGGCCCACCCAGGTGCACGCGGGGGCCTGGGTGCTCTTTGAAAACATGGGTGCTTACACCGTTGCTGCTGCTTCCACTTTCGGTGGATTCCGGAGGCTGACTGTCTACTCTATGATGTCAGGGCTGACGTGGCAGTTGACGCAGCAAGTCCAGAGCCACGACTTCCCACGCACCGTGGGTGAGCAGGACGTCAGTGCTCTCTACCCGCGTCCTGTGCCTGGGACAGGGGCAGTGAATGCCACCCAGAAGCCTGTAGTAATGTGTGGATGCCATTCTCGTGGCTGTTCCTGCAGGGGCAGCTTGAAGTAAAGGATTGGAGGGGACCGTTTAACTTAATTATTGCTAGTTTTGAGGTGTCTTTGTAAGTAGGTTTGGCACAGACGGAACATTATGGAAGGCTAGGAGATGGGGCCACACTTATCTGTGTTCCTATGGAAACTATTTGAATATTTTTATATGGATTTTTATCCAGTTTTCAAATACTACCGAAGCATGCCCCTCAGCTGCCAAGCAAGCATTTGCAGCTTGAGCATTGGCAGAATGGGCCAGAAGTTTAGTGTTATGACCTGTTTTAAAAATAAAGTACCTCGAAAATTAAAAAAAAAAAATTTAAGACCCATCTACATGCTGCCTATAGGAGACTCACTTTAGATTGGAAGTCTCACACAGACAGAAAGTGAAGGATGGAAAAAGGTATTCCATGCAAATAGAAACAAAAAGAAAGCTGGGGTAGCAAGACTCATATCAGACAAAATAGACTTTAAAACAAAAATGTGAAAAAACACAAAGAAGGACATTACATTATTATAAAGGTATTAATCCAAGAAGAGAATATGATAATTATAAATATCTGCGCACCCAATACAGGAGCAGCCAATTATATAAAGCAAATACTAGTGACCATAAAGGGAGAAATAAACAGTAATACACAAATAGTTGGAGACTTTAATATCCCACTTACCTCAATGGATAGATCATCTAGGCAGAAAATTAAAAAGAAAATAATGTCCTAAACTGCCACACTAGAACAGATTGATTTAATAAACATTTCTAGAGCATTTCATGTAAAAACTGCAGATTATACATTTTTATCATAACTTATTTTCCATGATAGATCACATATATTGGGCCTCTAATTATTCTCCAGAAATGAACAGATCTCTTAGAATCATAGTGAAGCTCTGCCCCGACCAGTGTGGCTCAGTTGCTTGGACATTGTTCCGCAAAGCGAAAGGTCACCGGTTCGATTCCCAGTCAGGGCACATGCCTGAGTTGCAGGTTTGGTCCCCAGTCAGGTTGTATTCAAGAGGCAACCGATCGATGGTTCTCTCCCTTTCTTTCTCCTTCCCTTCCCCTCTCTCTAAAAATAAATGAATAAAATCTTTTAAAAAATTATAGTGAAGTTTATGTTTTCTCAGTATTCTTACCTGACTGCCTAGAATTTCACATTTCTCTGTCCAGGAAAGGGAACACTTTCCTGGTATCATTACTTGTCTGAATTGCACCTAAGTTTTCTTCATCCATGGGCCCTGGGCCCAAGACTGCCCAGGCGTCCTTCATAGCTCAGGCTTTCCGTCTAAGACAATTTCTCTAGTCTAGTCCAGGACTGCTTTCTTCCCCCAACCTTCTGTTACTGCTCCCTACCTCAGTCCCAACTCTGAACACTCACCCAAATGCCACCAGCTACATGACCAGCATCCCTAGGCTTTCTGTTCTCATCGAACGGATGGGCGTGTCCCTGCTCATCAGATCCCTGGGGGCCCTGAGTGTCCCTAGTTTTCATTCGCTTTGTGTTTCACTTGTACTGTAATCCCGTGCTTATTTCAACCTTCTTACCAGATTGCAGATTCCTTTAGAGAGCCATCTCCCTTCTTGTAACACTTAAGGCTGAGATCAACAAATGGAATTGAATGAAAAAGAAAACAGTTGGTGTTTTTTTACTATTGGAATTTAATTAAAAAGACAACAGTGTTTTTGCTATGGGCATTTTGGTAATTGTGTACTCCACCCCAGGCCTCAGACAGGACAGGGCTTAATGGTTCAATGAAGACAGGTGCAATTATTTAAGCCTTCCTGGAAAGCAAGTTCTCTTTCTCTCTGTGACAAAAGGACCAGGCAACCTTGGGTTAGGGGAAAATTGAGAAGATGGGCCACAGGATTGGGAAACTTTGGGAACTCAGAGAAAGAAAGCCTTGTGTTGCTGGTGTCAGAGAAAAATGTTTTGCTGGGAGCAGACGCCAAGAGCATACTAAATGGCAGTAATAAAGCAAGAGCCAGACGCTGGACTTTGACACCTGTAACTAAAAGATGTTTCTGCAGCCTCCAAGGAATTACGTTATCATTGCCTTTGTTATTAAGCAGCCGGTGCTCCTGAAATGCCCCGAGATTTTCCTTCCTTTATACTCTTAGCGGGGTATTTATTATTGCTGTCTCTTCTCATTTATCTGCGGGGATTATTATCCTGCAGGACTTTGTCTCCGGCCTAAACTGCTCCTTGGGGAGATATAAATATGCCAGACCCTCAGCAAGAGAAACAGTTTCCTGGTGCAGACTCAGTAATTGGAGCCCCCATGAAATCAGAAGTCAGTCTCTTGGCATAAAACTGGCATTTCTATAATCTTTGACTATCACAAAAGTGTTTTTTTTTCCGTTAGAACTCTCTTTCATAGGCACATTAAGAGGAGGGGAACACCTCAGAATCTCCTGGAAGCTCTTTTTCTCATCGCAGCACCTGGCTCCGCTCTCTGCACGTTGCGACAGCCGCGTTTCCTGGGCCCAGTTAATGGAAGCCACATGCGCCCACGCCGCCTCTGCTGGTGGGGCAGGAAAGGCTGCCCAGTCTGGGAAGGAGGGGCCACCAAACCTGTGGCCTAGAAGCCATGGAATGACCAAGAAACCCCATTAGCCTGTAAGTGTGGTGAGACACAGGCCGAGTTTCATAAACGCTCACCTGGGGCTAAAATTCCTTCTGCAGCAGCCACTAGGCAATCACGGACTTGCCTGCCCTCCTAAGCCCCCAGGGCCCTGGCCAGACTCGGTTAGAGACTGGGCGCCAGACCAGTGTATTGTATCCAGTCAGAGCTGCAGTTCATGAATATGGGAGACAAGTTAGATCTGTTATGGGGATGGCCATTAGAGGGGCACTACACTGAAGGGACTGTGCAAGTCATAGCCCTAAAGGGAGGTGCATGGTATCACAAAATAGGAGAAGGCCAAGGCCAAAGGTCCAGCAGTGCTCTGTTAGAACTATGCCCCGGGGAGCTCTGGTTCACTTTTCACGAAACAAAATATAAAAATTAAAAATGAATGTGTATTAAACCTAAAGCTAAAGGTACCATCTATCTCTCCAAAATATATCCTGAATCTGGCTACAGCACCTTCTCTCCCCGACCACCCTTGTGCCAGCCCCCAGCTCCTCTCCCCTAAACAAACGCGTTGGGTCTCTAACTGGTTTCCCGAGGCCACTCTTGCTCCGCCTCCATAGAGCTCTTCGCACAGCAGCCAGAGAGTTTCTTACAAAGTAGTCTGAATCAGGTCCTTCTCCTGCTTAAATTCATCAGTTGCTTCCCCTTTCCCAGGGAACAAAGACCCAGGCTCCGGGCCACGGTCCGTAGAGGGCCGCACAGCTGCGCACTGCCTCCTGCTGGTCTCCACCACCTTCCCTCTCCTCACTGTGGTCCGGCGCAGAGGACTTCCGGTTTCTGAAACGTGTCAAACTCACTCAAGGATCAGGCACAGCGCACTCCCTATTTTCTCTTTCTGGAACAACTTGCCCCTGGATCCCCACATGCGGCCCCTCTCCTCACCCCAGCTCTGCTCAGATACCTTGAGAGGGGCTTTGCCCACCACTCAGGCTAAAAGAATTCTTCCGCCCAATCTCTCTCCCATGGGTGGCTGTGCTAAGTATCTTTTTTTTAGCACTTACCCTTACTTGAAATTTTGTTTGTTTACACATTTATCTTCTGAATCTTTCCAATGGATGCAGTGAGAGAAATGATGTTTAATTTGTCTTGTTAATGAATGTTATCCCACGGGGAAGATTCGCAATTAATGTTTTTTTGATAAATGAAAGATCTACACAAGGATTTAGTGAGGGCGTCCTGACTCTATAGTAAGCCCGTCTGAACACTGCATTCGTTGATGTTGGCATGACTGGTTCCCAGAGACTCTAGGCTGACTCCTCTCTGGCCGCATTAAGTTACATATTTAACCATCTCTCCTAGCACTGTGCTAGAGAGTTTTCCAAGCTCTGCTTTTCTGGAGACTACAGCTGTGCTCAGGGCTTTGGTCCTTTACTTTCCCGTGATTTTTCAGAATTGTGGAGAAGTATTTGGTATGTTTGTGTTTGGCATGTAATTTCAGCACTCTGGGATGAATTTGTCCGAGCCTGGACTCTTGCACTGAATTAGAGAGACCAGAGGCTGTCCTTAGCGTCTCTTGGCTGAATTGGACTTTGGCTTCCTGGCTCTCACCTCATGCCCCCAGAGTCTGGGTTACTCTATTAGGACCCACCAGACAAGCTCTCTGTAACGGTTTGTCATCAGTGGGTACACGCGTTCCAGGAGTGACACTGTAATGACACCTTGGGTCCCTGTCAGGCCCCAAGTTGCCTCACGTTGGAGATCCAGCCCACCTCTAGGAGGCAGCAGAGTGGGTCAATACCCAGGATCTGGGCTCCTGCTTCCTGAGTGGGTCCCCCACAGCTCCGCCACATGCAGGCGACATAAACTGGGTCTTCGGTTCTCTCACCTGTCAATGGCCCTGACTTCACGGCCTGCCCAGAACCCGCTCCTCTGAGACAGGCCTCTGTTCGTCTCACCAGCCCTTTCGGCAACTGGGCTCCCCCACGCGCCTGTTGTTACTGACCACACCTCCCCACATGGCCCGTGTCCTTGTACTCCGTCTTTAGAGCCCCTTCTCTCATCTGCTGCTGTGTCCATCCCCAGGCACAGGCCTCGTAAGTGGCAGAAGACAACTTTTGGGCCCTAGACCCTTTGTTTGGAATGTCCCCTAGCCAGACTTCAGCTCTGATAGCCCCTATCGTTAGGTGAAACACCTGGTGACGGGGAAAGAGCAAGGGGACTTTAACAGAGGAACAGGTATGTCAACGTCTGTCCTTACGCAGGGAAGGCCTTGGCGATTGCTTGTTGCTGCGGTGCTGTGCTTAGTGCTGTGTGAAGCTCTCTGATCAGACGCAGCATCACCTCTAAGATTTATGGTACATCCCAAGGTACCATATTGGCTTCCTAACACTGCTTTTTCCTCACGGGCTCTGACTGGCTCCCTCTTAGCCTTGCTTATTCTTTCAGACCAGGGGAACTTAGAGCCAGGAATAACTCTCTTAAAATAAAGCATCTACCCCACTGCGGTTCTCTGTAGCCACTGCCTGTCGGGGTCAGAGCTTCTCTGTGAGACAGCTCAGGTCACAAAGCTTATCAGCAGTATTTCTGATTAGCTAGTTGCCTGGTACATCACAAGGGTTCATTAGTTTTGTTCTTTGTATTAATCAAAGAGGAAAGCAAAGTCAGAAGGGAAATAAAGACCTAATCCTTAGATGGGCAGCCAGTGAGGCTCAGCGGAGAGCAGCTGTGAGGAGCCTGGGTCAGGACGCTAGCTAGCACCCAGACCCTGGGCACTGGCTTCTCCCAGGCAAGGGGGTACACCAGGGTCATCCTGCAGGGTTAGAGACTCCGGCCCGGCAGCCTGCACATGTGCCCGCTGTGTCAGGACAAGGGGCGGAGTCCTGGAGAACAGGAGTTCTGCATATCACGCTCACTGGGACATATACCAGCAGGGTGTGGCATATGAGATGGGGAGCAAGCTTGGGCTGTTCATTCCCTATTCTTTCCTTGGGAAAGTGCTCTGTGGGGGACCCTTTCCACTTCGTGCAACATGGGAAGAATTGCCTAGGGTCCACCTAATTCAACTCTCCCACTTTGTAAATATGAAAAGTAAAGCCTAAAGAAGGAAAATCGTTTTGCTAAGTTCAAACAGCTCGTTTCCATGAACTTTGTACTTGAGCCTCCAAGCTGGTACTCAGTTCCCATCTCAGGCTGCTACTCCTCCACACCCCAGCTCTTGTGCTTTTGACTCTGTCTTCACCGATGTGCCCGACACACAGCGGGGAAAGAGAGGGAGGAAGAAGGCATTCTAAAGTCCCTGGTCAAATGAGTCCCTGAAGAAAGGCCTGGATGCCCTGCCTTCTCTGTGGCTGGACTTCAGGTGCAGTTTTGCTTCAAAGCCAACAGCAGACCCTGCAGTGATAATCAGGGAAAATGCTCTTGATTGAATAGAGGGGCATGGTTGGTTATTGGGACAGAACCCCATTGCCCTCACTTGAAAGCAGGCTTTTCGAAGCACAAATCAGCTGCTGATATAGGCCAGATGGGTGCTCTCCTGGAGAGGGGGTGGGGGATGAGCACTCCCTGCTTGGTGAGGAAGGGAGCAGACGCGGCCACCCCTCCCCTAGCCAAGCTGGCGCCCCTGGCGCTGGGCTGACAAGGGCCAGCTGGTGACACTGGGAGGAACATAGAGGAATTAGCCAAGTACCCGTGGGCCAAGGCTGGCTTGCAGGAGGGGGGTGATGGTCCAGAGCACCCCTCCCCCAGGCGCAGGTGCCTACCGCTGTCTCCTTCGCCTGCCTGGCCAGCTGGCGCTCCAAGGGCCCCGTGAGCGCAGCCCGCGGTGTCCTGGACAGCACCAGCCCTTTTGACTTGGACTCTGGATCAGACTCCCTGGGTTCAAATCCTAGCTCTGCCCTCAGTGGTTGAGTCATCTCAGGCTGATTGCGTCACCTCACTGTGCCTCCTTCCCCTCATCTATGAAACAGAGATAATAATTGTCTATCATCATCATCATCATCATCATCATCATTATAGCTATTATGACCTACCGTATAGCATGGCTGCCAATTAAATGAGTAGTAACTAAGTGCATGCTTTTATTGCGATCAGCGTTCGTCTCTCATATTGTTTCCACACAGGAAAAATGGAACATTCGACCTGAACGTCTATGAGAGGCAGACACAGAGGGGCACCCAGTCCGGGACCCCTGCCTGGTGAGTGGGAATTCAGGGGCTTCCTCCAGCCTTTCAGCGGCTTGTATTTCCCCCTGGTGTTGGCCCTTTGCAGGAGCCGACTGGGCTGTGGGGGTTTACCAGAGGCTTCTTCCCAGGGTGCTCTGTTTTTGGATGCTTGGGGCAGCATGGTTCCAAAACCTGGAAAGAGTCTGTTTTGCTAAAGTGATTGAGTGGTAGAAAAGTCTTAGATTCAAGACAGAACAATGTCCTTTTCTACCTATTTGACCTTAATAGAATTCACCTCCCTGAGCCCCAGTTATCTCATGTGCAAAATGGGAGCCATGTTTGATCTACCTCACAAGGTTGTTTGCTACCCAATAAGAACAGGATTGGCCTGTGAGGTAGTCAATATTATTATTTGTCCTAGAAAAAGAATTAGAATGCCACATCAAATACTGTGCTTTGGACAAGTTAGTTAACTGTTGTTAAGACTCAGCTTTCTTGTCTATAAAGTGGTAATAATTAGACTGACTTCATAGGATTCTTGCGAGTTTCACAGAAAATCTTGTACTGGTAGCACCACATCTGATACATTGCAGTAGTTATTAAAAAATGTTGGTGTTTTACCCATCTCATACTAGAGCCCCTTAATATACACAACGGCACCCAGCAGACGTGTCTGAGGGGGACAGCCACGTGGACCCTCTGACACGAGAACGCAGGTGTTCGGGTGGCTGTCCTCTACAATCTGTCATGCAGGCGTGATTTTGTTGCAGAAGTTTCTTCTTATATTTCGCTTGGGGGAAATAACAAAGCTTTTCTCTCTTCTCCCCTCTTGTCTTTACTCTCTTGTGAGCTTGGTTTCTCTCCAAATCCCCTTAAAATAAAAAAACAAAAAACCAGCCTGGCTTTGTGTTCTGCCTGCAGTTGCAGTCAGCTGTGCGGCTCTGACCTCCTAGAGGGGGTGCAAGTAGATACCTTCTCCTCCTGAGGCTGCTACCAAAGGACGTCTGTCGCTTTGACCCGACCCTGTCAGGAGCGGACTGGGAACAGGGGAACAACGGTTAATTAGGAAGGCTTTGTTCAGAAGGAGTTTGTCCCAGGGCTGGTTTTCTTGCTGCGGTTGAAGGGTGAGGTGAGCGTGGAAGAGTTCAAAAGGACGTTTTGGTGACAGCGAGAGGGAAAGAGGCAGCATTAATTTCCTGTCCTGCTCCATGTGCTTGGGCTCCTGTTGGCAGCAGGGAGAAAACTGTCTTCATTTCCTTGTTTAAACAAAATGTCCTCTCTGATCAGCTGGCGCCATACTTTCCTTCAGTGGGCTTTGGGGAGTATCCTGTACCCTTCACACAGTCTGTGCTAACACGTAGAGTCCAGCCAATGGGCCCTTGGGGCAAGACAATTGAGGAAGAAATAGTCGCGACTCCATTTCTCACTAACTGGGTCCATAAGTGACACCTGTCCCACAATTGTGACTTCTCTGACAGAGACATCGCCTCAGCCCCAGCCGGTCCCGTGCAGTATGTCCTAAGCCAGAGTACGTCCCTGCTCCCTAGGGGCTGAGGTGGGCACAGGGAAGCTGGTGGTTGTTCATTTTATCGTTGGCTTAATCTGGCCCATAAACTGTCTAAACTTTAGTTTTGTTATTTTCACACTGGGGAAGTGGATGCCTCCCTCTTCAAGTGATCGTAAAGAGCACAGGCAGATATATAGAGAGATAACAGATGTAACTATTACTGTAAATCACCTAGCCCAGTGCCCCGCCTGGAGCAGCTGCTCAGTTCAAGGACGCTTTGCATTAGACCAAGGATTACTGTCTCTGTTGTTCATTTCTGAGCTTGCTCAAAGGGTGTCTTCTATTGATTTCCTCCCAGCTCTGAGGGAACAGAGCAGCTGCTGGAATGACAGTAGTGGGCTGAACGCTGCGTGGGGAGAGAGGAAAGAGGAGAAGAATTGCGCTTTTGGATTTAGCAAAACTTTGCTGTACCACCAAGCTATGTGTCGACAACCAAGTACCACTCTGCGGCCACCACTCTGCGTGACACCACTCGAGTCTGGTGCCTACTCTGTGCCAGGCACTGTGTCAGGGGTTCGAATGCAATAATACTGTATGTTCAATCCAGCATCATTATGCTGGTTTTATAAGGGAGAGAACTGAGGCTTAAGGGGTTAAGCAACTTGCCCAATATCCAACAATGAGTGAGAAACAGAGATGGGGTTAATACCCAGGGCAGTCTAGCTCAAAAGCCCCTGTTCGTAACCACTGTGCCTACAGCCCGAGTAGCCTGGAAGTTGCCCAAGTGGAAGCAGGGAAGGAAGAATTGCACCCTCATGGATCTGATCAGTCTGTCCACCGCTTCCCCCTTCCCTGCGCCGAGCAAGCAGCTTAAGGGAAAGGGGGCCTGTGGTGAGGCGGTCTCCTTTCATCCAGCGTTTGCATCTATAAGACAACTCCCTTGACCTAGAGAGTGGACTGCCTGGTCTCCTCTCCGGAGGCCACGCCATCTGGGCAGTCATATTGGTCGATCACATTTCCAGGGGGCGGCATCATGTTTTCTAAGGATCTGCTTCTTAGATCACTAGTTCCCCAAATGCTCTGTATGAGAAAGGGTTTCCTGATGGGATGCATTTAACAAGGGAGGCGCCTTGTAGCCCTCTTTTGGAAATCCGCGATGCCCAGAAACAACAAAGGCCCCCAAAAGTCTTGCAGTTAGAAATAATAATAACAACATGGTTTCCTTTGCTTAACCCATTATTTCTCAAATACACTTGGCCATAGGGCCCTTCATTAAAGTGCCACCTGTTAATATGTCATGAAGCAGATGGCAAGAAAGGGTTGCCTGTTGAAAGAACACTGGATAATGAGGCAAGAAATCACCACCATTGTAGCTTTCATAATGTCTGTGAGTCAATTTTCCTCTCTGGGCTGTAAAATGAGAACTTTGACCAATATAATCTCCAGTCCTCCTTCTGGCTCAATGAATCTGTGACTATGATACATCCATAGAAGGCTTAACACACAGGGAAGCTTAAAGCACAGGGAAATCACATTCCTAGCTTCTGGGAATTTAAAATCCAGTAAAAAATATAGTATGAATGGACCTGGAGAACATTATGCTAAGTGAAATAAGCCAGTCAGAGAAAGACAAACACCATATGATCTCACTCATATGTGGAATCTAATGAACAAACTGAACTAACTAACAGAGAAAATAGAGACAGACTCATAGATGGAGGGGAGGGAGACAGCTGTGGGGGGCGCAGGTTAGGGGGTGGATGGAGAGAGCAGAGGGGAAATAGGACATGGACATGGACAACAGTGTGGTGATCACCGGGGGAGGAGGTATAAGGGGACTAAATGGTCGTAGAAAAAATACAATAAAAATGCCTTTAAAAAAAAGAAATACATGTGTGTCAGAGCAGAGCACAGTGAGCGCCTGACATTACAGAGTAAGTCTTTCATACATTTTGCTAAGTGAATGAGGGAATGTGAAAACGTAAATACATTTAAATGAAACAAACTGGTATAACAGGATCTTAACTAAAGGATAAATGAGATCGTGAGTAATTGAGATGTGGTAGGAATGTTTCCAGGTAAAAACTACAATTTGAGCAGTTTCCAAAGGGAAGGGGGTAATTACCACATACCAGTCACTGTGTGCCAGATAATTTACATGTGTGATGTTAATCTCTGCAACCCTACGAGGTTTAGAAATGTTAAGGAACTTGCTCGGGATTGCACATGGGGTAACTGGAGATGAAGAGGTTGGCGCTAGCATGCCTTGGGTGTTTATCTATGTAGCGGGCACCATGTTAGACATTTTACATGCATGATTTTATTTAATCCTCTCGACAGTGCTATGAAGAACACATTTGACCCCCATTTTCGAGGTTAAGCTACCTTGGATTAAGAGAAGCGGGGAAGGATTAAGCAACTTGATCAGGTAGGTCTCTGAGAGGGTTCTCTGGCCCTGAATAGTAATATGAACAATATAAATAACACCTAAGACCCACGAAGTCCAGGCAGTCTGCTTGCAGAATCTCACCTCCTCTCAAGGCAGAGAAACTGCTTTCTCCACTTTTCATTCCGAGAAACTAAGGCTTAGAAAGGTTAAGGAACTTGTCCAAGTTGACAAATCTGGTAGAGTGGGTCTGGAGCCCTGGCTCTGTAGCTCAGTTGGTTGGAGCGTTGTCCCATGCACCAAAAAGTTGCGGGTTCGATCCCCAGTCAGGGCACATACCTAGGTTGTGGGTTTGATCCCCAGTCAGGGGCGCACATGGGAGGCAACCAATTGATGTTTCTCTCTCTCTCTCTCTCCCTCTCTCTCTGTCTCTGCCCCCCCTCCTTTCCTCTTTCTCCCTAAAATCAGTTAAAAAAAAAAAAAAGAGTGGGGCTGGAATACCTCCTCCAGAGTTCAGACTCACTCCACTACCTGCTTCTCAAGGGCTGCATGTGGCAAAGCAACTCCCCTTGACTTACAGTGTAACCCCAAGGAGGCATTCACCATTCTCTGTGTCACCTCAATGCAGGTCATTGTAAAATAGGTAGGGTAGCTTTCCAAAAAAGGATATACGAGCACGCAGAATATTGTCCCCCACCGAGCAGGAAGGGAGGGGGCCCTGAGGGCACTAATACCTTTGCCCTTGGAAGCAGTTCAGACAAGCCCTTTCCCTGGGGGCATGAAATGTCCGAGGGAAGAACGTCTGTGAGTGAGCCAACTCTGCCAGGGTGAGAACATCTGGGAAGGGAGTTAATGCTAGAGCCCCTCAGCGGTCTGCCAGTGAGAAAGCCGTTTTGATGAACAGGCTGATACTATCACCCGGCGTCTTAGTGCAGGCTGAGAAACAGGTGGGGGAAATGTATTCTCTTTTGTGGCTCATATGAAAATATTGGTGTCAGAGACTGGTCAGCATGAAGTGGAGGACCGAGAGGAGGGTGGAAACTTGTAAGTGAATAATGGGGGGTGGGGGGCTGATAGAGCAGATACTGTTAGCCAGGCCTCTGGGAGACAGCAGTGAAAAGGGATTTTTCATTTCACCCCTTTGTGGCTCCAGCATTGCTGCCCCTTTGGTGGTTTTCATTCTTCACAGCCTTCCTGGAAGAACTTGAGAGGGTTCGGCAGTGGTTCTGGCGACAGGAGAGGGTTAACGTGGATGTTGGCCCACTGCGTTTTCTTCGCAAGCTCCGGTGACCTGCCAGAGAGATATGGGTGCCCTGGGCCACTCCACAGCCGGTGTGTTCTGTTTTAGGTGTGGAAACTTGGATCGTGGCCCTGGGATAACTCAGCTCTCCAGTTCCTTAGCTGGCTGTGTGATCCGGGGTGAGTCCAGGCACCCCTCTGAGCTTCAGTTTTCTCATCTGCAAAAACAGCACTTTGACCGTGATAGCTCCTCAGCTTCTGTCCTGCTTTGCAGCGCCGAGATTTCAGCCCCATCCTAGAGACCCCCCGGGTTACCCGTGGACTCGTGCCACTGGCCTACCCATCCCCCTGCTCCAGGGCTGGCGTGCGGTGGGCTGATATCGTCTCCCAGCCGCCAGGCAGCGGGGCTTCTGAGGCTGTGTCCGCAGTAAACTTGATAGTTTTAAAGGCACTGTCTGGTGTTGTGTCCCCGAGTTACCCTGCGGTGCTGAAGGCTGGAGCGCGGCAACCCCGGGGTGGCAGGTAGCCGGCTTCCCCCGGGAACTGGCGAGGGGAGGAGAGAGGAGACGGGCTGAGACCAAGCGGAAACACGGAGGCGGTCAGGGGCGACACCGGAGGATCGCAGAGGCGCGGGGAGGGGGTGTAGATATTTATAGCAAGAGGGAGGGCGACGCGGTAGGAAATAGACGCGGGGGCCGCTGGCCTCGCCGCCCACGGAGAAGGGGCTTCCCCCGCCCGGCTCCGCGCTCCCTCCCTCCTGCAGCGGGGGCTGCTGGCTCTGCTATCCGCAAAGCCAGGCTCGGGGGAGCGCGGCGAGCGGCGGCCAGCAGCCGGTGCGCCCTGGCCGCTGCTGATCCGGAGAGCCCTGCGGGTTTGCCCCCATGAGTGCGTCCCCTAGCAGGCCCAGGTAAGAACTTCCTGACCTACCTGAGCCCCGGCAGCAACGCGTCCGGATGCGGGTGTGACAATGAGGGATCCCGGGGCTGCCGGAGGCTGTGGAAATATCGGGGGTGGGGGTGGGGGCGGGGCCCGCTGTTCGTTCTCTTTTGAATTTTCTTAGAGCAACCTCCAAGTTTCAGAGAGCACGGTAAAGCTATTAACATGGACTGTGGCCTGACTGTGGTGTCACCACCTGAGAGCTGTTGTCCCCAGGAAGCCACTGGGACAGACTGCCTACTTCATGGGTTTCCAGAGGTGGCTAAGCTCGCTTTTCCTCCATTACTGCTGGACAGGCGTTCGGACAAGTGGTGAGGGCAGGGCTGTAGGCTTGAGACCGCGTCTGCTCCTCTCCAGTGTCGGGCAAAAGTTTGAAATGGGGACTCTTACCTTCTCTCTTCAGGCAGGGCTTCCCTCCCACCTGGCCACCGTCATCAATCTCATGCCTAGTACCCTTGCTTGTAGAAGTCCAACATTTGAAAGAAAGACAGCAAGCATCATGGGATTCACCACTAGTAAGACTAGGGAAAGGCTCCGCGTTTCCTAATGTCCTCCTAGGGAGGAGGTGGGCGGGCTGGGAATTCCTGGCTTGAAGCTAGGGATGCATGGAGCCCTATCCCAAAAGAAGCTGAGTTAGGCTTACCGAGCAGGTGAAGGCATGAGAAGGTGTGGCCTTTAGAATGAAGTTGTTAGAGATCAACCAACTTGTTTGCATCCATCAGCCAGCCTCAAGTCTGGAGAGATTTCCTCCTGGGAAAAGTTTATTAGCAGGGTGCACAGGCTCCAGGGCCACCTAGGAAGGCGCTCTTGGGCTGCATCCGGGTGGGCCTGCAGCAGCTGTGAGGGGTGTGACTGTATGCCAAGCCCGGAATTAAAAAGGGGTGGGGAGCAAGGACTGTGCATATCACTTGTACTTGGCAACCCCTCGTTTTTTCTAAGGCTTTTTAAAAAGACTTATAAAATAATAAAATGTTTTCACGACAGCAGCAGATGTAACACTCCCCCGGCACCACTCTGGGCGAGGACAAAGAAACTTACACGAGAGGCTGAGCTGTCTCCTCCGCCAGCACCTCCGTGGGCACAGCACCTTTGGGAGAAGCAAACAATGTGTTTTGGATGAGGAACCCGTGGCCTTGGGGCCTTTTCAAGAGGGGCATATCTCAGCTGGGCTTCTCTCTTTGAGCTCGGAAAACTAATATTAGAAACAATTTACAAATGCTGCCTTTCAGTCCCCCACCCCAAGGTCCCACTTTGCCCCTCATTGATCTTGAGGCTCGCTGTGGAACAGGTGCCCTCAAAGAGAGACATCCATACTCCTCCAGTGTGAACTGTTTCCTCTCTCTCTCGCTCTCTCTCGCTCTTTCTCGCTCTCCCTCAACCTCCTCATTAGACAGCATTTAGGAGGTTAGAGGGCAATATATAGCCAATGTGTTTCTGATGTGAGCAAATCAGCCTTGTGCTCTGGGATAGGTTAGCGGACACTCCCTCTGTTCAGCGGTACCTCTGCCTCCGTTCCTTGCTTGTGGATCGTGTCTCTTGATCGCAGCCGATGTCCCTAGGCATGCCACCGTCACCGCTCCTCACAGTTCGAAATGGCTGCCTTTGATGGTGGACACCGAGGTCACCAGTGTCTGAATGAGGCCCCTCCCTTTGGCTCATTTACTTTGTAGCTTGCTCAGAAGATCTTGTCCTCAACTTGCAGCTTGGTCCGAGAGCTCTGCTGGGCATCGGGGGTATTCAGGAGACCTAGGGTGTCCGAAGGGTATGTGGAAATTCTGGTTGTCCCTATCCACCCTCAAAGGCTGTTTGGTTTTGGAGATTTGGGGCTGGGCTCTGGTGTTAGTGTTGGAAAAAAACCATGATGAGCAGCTTATCAGTTACCGAGGCAAACTGGAGAGCCGCTCTAGGGCCGCGCTTTGACATTGTCACCGAACGTGGATGCCTTATTTGGCTTCTTGCTCAGCTGCTTTTCAAGATCATAGGCCTTGAATGAAATCACATTATAAAAGTCACCCCTGCCGCCACCTTCTAGCCTTTACTTTGGGATCGTACCCGTCATTTGATATCTCTGTAGAGTACCTCACTATTGGCTCCCATCAGGGCTCTCCCGTCACACACATCTGGAGTCCGTCCACTGTAACTGAAATTGTCTCCCCCGGGCGTGCAACCACACTCCAGAGGGGTTTCTGCTGCTCAGCTCCCCCCACCTCTGCTGCAGCTTCGCACAGGTGCCACGCAGTTGCCGGCCACTTGTGGCTTTGAGCTGTTACTTACGATTCTGCTGCGAATCATTGCCCATTCTACTCGCCCAGCTGCCGGGGTGCTTTCTCTTGGGGTGCCTGCTAAAGCCTATACTCCGTTTTTATTTTCATTGTTCTTTCAGCTTAATTAGGATCTTTTCTTCTCCTCCTTTCCCCCCTTTATACCTGTGGAATCACATTTCTTTCTTTCTTTTTTTTTTTTTTGCCTAGGTACGATCTTCAGATTGTACTGAAATGATCATTTCCTTGATTTGACCCAGAACCCTCATAGGCACAACAGAGAAACACTACATGTATCTTTTAGATGCCCGGGTTTCATATCCCCTTTACTTTGCTATATACAAGACTCTGGTTTCTAATGGATGCCCCCGTATCCACTCTGCATTGTACCTGATGGGCATTCATTGTACTTCTGCATAACGAATGAACATTTCCAGTAAGAGGCAGGAGGAAGGAGACAGTGTTACGGCAGAGGGAGGGCGGGGTCCCGAGTGGGCATGTGCTATTATGGGCACCGACTCGTTTGGTGTGTGTGAAGATAGAGAACTAGGGGAACCCTTGTCAGTGGACTCAAGTACGGATGTGCAAGGTGGCAATAAAAACAGGAATTTAAGTCTTCTCTAGAGTGAGTCGATGTTGAGGAATCTGTGAGTTAGTGATCTGCTAATGACCTTTTCTGGTGGGCTTCCCTCAACCAACAGTGAAGTTCTTCTCAGAGAGAAAGTTCCTGGTGAGTTACAGGCCTGGGGAGGGGTCGCTCCTTGTCCATCGCCGCCGCGGAAGAGGAGCCCGCTGCAGCAGAGTGACGGAGTTAGACTGCCTTGGTTCCATCAGCCTTACTAGCAGACTTGAAACTAGCCGAACCTTTGGTTTGAGACTAAGTCAAATCTTGGACCCTTTCCGAGACACCAATGGACATGAAGCAGGAAACCTCGCTCCTCTCCCAACCCCTGCATGGGCTTTTGGTGGAGCTCTGGGGCCCCTGGCCAAGGAGGAATTTCACTTTCTGAGCCAGAATAAGGTTGTAATAAGGTTCACGTGGAGTTGGCTGTTGTCTTCAAAGATCAGAATTAGACAGTGCAATTTGAACATTTGTTTAAAAAAAAAAACTTCACAAAATTAAAAATTGATTTGTCCAAAACACAAGACCAGTGAGGTTCTACCTACCTTCCCACCCCCTCCAACACTCAACCCTCCCCCACCAAAGTTGCTGAGCTCAGTGAATAATAAACACAGTTGTCTAGATGAGGGGGTATAAAAAAGGCAGCCCCTACGGCTCATCTGCCATTTCATCTAACTGATCCTTGAAATTCCATCTTTCTAAACATTTTCAGTGTGTGGGACTTAAGGAGGGGTAGGTGACAGAGATGGGAGAGGGGGAAGGCAATTCCTAGAAAAGTTTGTGAGATCAGGTTGCCTGGAGGCAGGCTGCCCCGGAAAGCAGGGGTGGCCCAGGCAGGGTGTCGCAGCGTGGGAGGAGAGCCAGTCCTGGGAAGGAGGAAAGGAGAAAGGACACAAAATGATGATGGGCGGAAGGGCCGGCAGCGGAGAGAGGAAGCAGGTGAAGTGGGAGGAGAGACAGGAAACAGATGGAGTAAGAGGAAGACGCAGACCGAAAGTGCAAGGAAAGGCGAACGAGGGGGTAGAGCAGGAGACAAATGAAAGCAGCACCTTGCTTTCCCGATTCTTCTTTCTCCCTGTTCCCCCCGACAGAGGGAGAAAGCAAGCGACCAGGGGAACACGTGGTTTCTGTGCTGTTGGAACCACCTCATTGAAGCTGTCAACCCTTCATGGCAGCTCATTCTATTTTTACATTTTGCAGAATTGAAATTAAACAAGTGACCTGTGAGGGCGTTTTCATGAAGATTTTATCCTGCACACCCACACAGCCACTGCGGGGGTGGCTGCATATTTGGCATAATATTCCACTTAATCAGATAAAGAGGCACCCTGCAGCGAAGCCGGACGTCGCTGGCCTGTGGAGAGCAGCTCTGACGAGGGCAGGAGGAGCCAGGCAGGAACCTCGTTCCTGCCTCCGTGGGGCTTCACGGCAGGAAGCATTCCAGTTCACCGAATTCTGGGGGACCTTCGTGCTCCTCTTCCCGCGCTTTCATTTATTTATTTTTTCTCTTTTGCACTGGGTTTGATTCCAACTTTTTTGGTTCAGTTCTCCTCGGAGATCTCATGGATGACACAGAAAATAAAAAGGTTCTCTTTGGCTGAACTTACCCCAAGTGAAAGCCCTGGGCACCCGCCCTATCTGCTGGCCTGCTCAGGGCATCTCGCCACCCCGCAGGTGGAACAGTAATTAGGCAGCAAGAATAAACTGCTGTACACCTCGTACTCCATTAGAACGGAGAAGAGAAGGGGTTCGTAGGTTTTAGCCACCAACTTACTGCCTTAAATCCCAAGAGATTCAGCAACAATTAAATGCATGCCCCTTTGCACATAACCATTCTTTTGGAGGAAAAGAACAACAATAACGCGTGTGTCAAGGGAACCAATTAATAAGACAAGGTTGGTTGAGTAGATGTGAAAATGTAAGAATGTTCAAAAGGCCTGTCACCCCCATACGCATGCTTGTGTCCAGTGGAGTTTTTACCATACGTGTCGAAAGTGTGTGTGCTCCCCTTCCTATTAACTTCTAAAACGCTGTTTTGACAAGCCTAGTATCTAAGCTGGACAGCAGTAAAGCCTGCTGTTGAGTCAGTTCTGGCTTCCCAAGGAGAAGGGGCTCAGACGGCGGGACTCTGGAGGAAGCCTCTGTTGCCCACCAGCCCGCAGAAGCTGCTCTTTCCAGCTGGGGTGAAGTGGGCTTCCTGGTCAGAGAACGTGCCCTGCAGCCACTATGGAAAGTGTCCTAGTCTCTGACGCACAGAGTGACTGAGAGCGTTGACATGAGCCATATGGATGTGTCCCCCCGCCTCCCGACCTCTGGCAGGCGCCCACGAGTGTTTTCTCTCAGCACTCCTTCTTGGCTACCTGGTTTGGGCAGGTCCCCTGGCATGACTTTGAAGCCCAGGAGACTTTGCGTGCATCTTGGGGGAAAAGGGAAAGAAGATAAACCCAAGTGAGGACTTCGTTTCCCACCATCAAGTCCAAAGTATGGCCTCCTGCGTGTAACGTGTCCGACTCACACTCAGCCTGTCGGCTGCACAGGGCTTAGTGTGGAGCATGACCCTGCAGGGCCAGTTCCACAGCCACGGGGGCCCAACGTGACTGTCCCATCATTGCTTTGTCCTTTGTTTTCCCCAAACTGCTATGCTTGGACCCTAGGACTCTGTTCGTGCAAGTCTTTATATAAATGAATCTCCGGGATGAGTTCTGATTGCATTTGCAAGCAGGGAGGTGACATGAAGTCTTTATCTGGGAGCTCCCCTTTCCAGGGAGGATGACCAGTTAGCTATCTCATGTGCGTGGACAGGGAAGCAAAGCCCCTCGAACTCTTCACTGTTATTACATTATTGTCACTATCATTCACATTGTGTGTTATTGCTCATAAACCTCTTTTGTTACCTTATTTAATCAACATGAGTACCTTATGCAAAATAAATTATTATAATCCACATTTTATAGTTGCCGAAACTGGAGCATAGAGACACAATGCCCAAGATCACATGGGCAGCAACTGGTAGAGCCAGCACTTACACCAAGTTTGCATCTTCAGTATTAAATACTATTCTTCCTCCTGTGGATTCCACCCTACATTTTCAGTGCCATTTTTTTTTCTCATAGCCTCTCCCTTCATCTTTCATTAGGTCACTGTCTCTGCAGATAGGATTTATATACACATCTTTCTAGTTGACACACAAAGGGATTCCTTAAACCATGGGCACCCATACAGACCCAATGAAAGGGTTTTAGAATAGAGAGGTGGACCGTGTCATTTTCATTGGGACCTACTGCCTTTCTTTCAGGTTTTGTTATTTTAACCACCGCTAAATTTTCTTGACATTTAAGTCAGAGGAAATGCTGAATGAAAGTTGGCATTTCATTCCTACTCCTTGCAACTATGATATTCCTCCTTTTTTTATAGGTTATTTTGAAGGGAAAGTCCTGCCCCATAGCCTACTTCTGCTGAATTGGTGGCTAAATAAATTTCTGTATGGCAAGAAATTGTAAGAGAATTTGAGGGAAGCCGCCACCTCCAACTGAGAGCTGAGTAAAGTCCTTTAAGATTCAAGTCTATAAACAAGCCTTTTAAGGTCTTTCTTCATCTTGGCCAGGCCATTCCCTCTGTTGGAACTCAGTAGGCAGCGATCGATAGAGAATGCTAATTTCTGGTCCTGGCCGATCTTTTGCATGCGTGAGATTCCTGCTATTTGTCTAAGAAAGTACAAACCGAGGAAAATAAAACTGTACTGGCGACTATTTAGCAGTTAGACTAGCCCAAGCTGAAGGGTCTATTTTGGCTTGTCAAGAAGCAAGAACAAGTTAGCAGGGGCAGCAGGTTTATTTTCCTAGAGCGTTTGCCCAGCTAAGAATGAGACGACTTATACAATTGGATTTAAAAGCTAATTTTACTTACCCCTCTTTATTCTTCCAAAGTTCTATCATTAACACATCTGGATGCTTCATGAACCTGAGTTCCATGCTAGTGCTAGGCTTGACTCTTCTATCTGAAGCCTGATGTCTGTCAGCGACAGCCAATTTTAATTTAGACATGAGCCTTCGGGCTGTCTTATGCCTGCACTGATGACACTGCGATCCAGTTTGGACAACTGATCTCAGGGGAGGATAAAAGTGGTACAGAAAGGCCTGAAACGGGAGGTGTCCTGATCTACTATTCTTTTCTACAAGGGCATCTTGACCAGTTGTGGACAGAATGTAATTTTATTCTGTTCTTGTTTATTTCTGTCTTTTTTTCTTTTTTTTACCACATCCTCTCTTCATAGTCCTGCAACAAACATTTGTTAAACAAGAAACCAGATGATACAGTGTTGAATAAAATAATTCTTTCTTCAAAGAGCTCACGGTCTCCTGAGAAAGATAAACAAAGTAAAAGAGTCAACAACAACTTGTTAACAGCTATAAAGAGGTAAGAACACGGGAGCATGGGTGCATAGGAATCCAGAGCAGGGAACCAGACAGCCCAGGTAAATCTGAGAAGGCTTTCTTAAAAAAACGAAACAAGAAAACAAAACAACAACAACAACAAAAAACGGTTGTAACTGAGCTGCAGTTTATAAGGTGATTAGGCATACTCCACATAGAGAAGGTGAAATCATATTTCAGTTGGATCGTATGTGCAAAACCATGGAGTCATACTTGGGAAGAGTAATGCCATCAGATCTCAAGGTGAGCTGCAGGAGAGGTGAGGAGGCTGGAGCAGCGGACGAGCTGGAGTCAGACTGTCCAGGCTCAATGAGATGGTGCGGACCTAACAGGCGCAACTGGGAGCCCCAGTCATTTTTCAGCAAGCGGGTGAAAAGACCAGGTTAGTTTTTTTTCAAAAAATAGCAAGGGCAGCAATGTGGAGGATGAACAGAAACAGGGAGAGTCCAGAGGCCGGGTGCCATATGGGGCTGCTGGGTTGTCCGGGAGAGATTTGATAACATCTGAACTCTGGCAAGAGGGATTGGCAAGGACTATCCAGATGTGAAAATTAGTTTAAAGAAGAGTCATCCAAGTTTGGTAGCAGGAGAGGGCTGAGGGAAAGAAGTGGAGGGGCTGCAGATTGCATTAATTTAGATTGCTGTTACTGAACTAGATCAATAGCCATGAGTTGAGATATGAGTATTAGACAAGAAGCAGCCTTGAAAGACAAGGTAATGAGATCAAAGTTTGGGCAGGATGAAGACTGAAAAGAGGCCACCAGTGTAGAGGTGTAGGGGTCACTCGCTAACTTTGTAAGAACGGTTTCAACGAAGTTTTTAAAAAGTTTTTTGTTTTTCAGTTATAGTTTACATTCAATATTATTTTGTATTAGTGTCAAGTGTTCAGTGAAGTTTTGAGAACCGATGGGACAGAAGCAAAACTGTACCACTGCCTAGAGCTTAAGAAGCTGAAGAAACAAAGAGTTTGGGGACACTATTGCGATACTTTAAAGAAAGGTGGGCATGATGACTTAGAGGAGAAGAATGAAGAAAGGGTTTTTGAAAAGAGTGGACGCTCTTGAATATGCTTGTCAATAAAGGGAGAATAACTGGAGAGAAAGGGAGAGATTAAAGATACAGGGGTTGGGGGAAGAGACAGCTAAGAGATTAGGGTCCTTAAGAATTCGAGAGGTAACTATATTGTATTAAATTAAATATATATAGCCCCAGCTGGTGTGGCTCAGTGGGTTGAGTGCTGGCCTGTGAACTGAAAGGTCTCTGGTTTGATTCCTAGTCAGGTCACATGCCTGGGTTGTGGGCCAGGTCCCTGATTGGAGTGCATATGAGAAGCAACGGATGGCTGTTTCTCTCTCACTTCAATTTTCTCTCCTTCTTTTTCTCCCTCCCTCTAAAAATAAATGAATAAAACCTTTGAAAAAAATTAAATATGTATAATATATGTTTAGATATTAAATTTATATAACATATATAATTATGTATAATTACATTTGTAGAAAGAATGAAGGGGAACCAATGTTTGTGGCCTGCCAAGCATTGGGCTAGGTATCTTACATTTATTGATTTAATTGCCATTAGAACCCTATTTGGGAGAGAATGAAAGCCACTTTCTCGGAGAAAGTAGGAAAATAGCGAAAGAGGAGTGCTACTTTTTGAAGTGTAAATGTGAAGACCCATTGGAAGTCACTTCAAGAGATAACTTCAAAGTGAACTTTAATCAATACTTTCTATTTCCCCCATGAAGAAAGGTGAACTTACCTTTTGGGAATAAAGTAGGAAGTGGGGTAGAGAGTTCAAGAAGAATGGAAAAGTTTTAAAGAGTCAAAATTATTGACTGTGGGCAAGTGAAAAGATGTCCGCCCAGGGCTGATGGCTCTGAGGCCGAAAGCGCGCCTGGGCGGCCGTGCCCAAGCAGCCTGCGCCATGGCCGCAAGCCGAGCACTAGGGCAGCTGGTTGGATCTCTCTTGGTCAGGGGATGGACTGGGGAGATGTGGCAAAACCCCAAGGCACTGGCCAGAGCTGGGAGCAGAGATGCTCCCAGATCTCACAGGTCCACTGAGATTCTACGGTTGATGTCTAGATAAAAGGTTTTTCAGCAGGGTGTATGTCGGGGACCACCTACCTTCAGTTAGCATAGTCTTATTCGTATTATCAAAGAGGAAGCTCTTCGTTGTTAAATGGGTGACCAGGGAAGGCTGTGAAGTTCAGCACTAGGTAGTCCCCTTCCATCTGGGGTGAGGTAAGTGTGGGCCCCTCTGGGAACGGCATGCTGTGCTAGGGGATATCCCTAAGTCAGGGTTCTGTGCAGGTGTAGAGCCCAATGAACAGGTATATGAAGAGTTTCTAAAACAAGCCACAGAATTATTATTTTTAAATGGGCTTTTATTTTATTTTACATCATCAATGCCTTAAAATAAATTTGCCTCCTCCAGAGAACATTTCCTATCTCTCACCCTCATGAAATTTTAGGTTCATGAAGTGAATTTTCTAGGCCATTCCCTACACCTCCACTCCAGCCAAATAGCATAATGGTTTCCATTTCCATCCAGTCCAGCATATTCTGTGGGGCTGATTCACCACTGAGCCACGTGCTTTCTGCAAGTGTTGGCAGAAGACGCCAAGCAGATGCTTGGACCGTGGAGGCTGACATTCAGGGAAAACGCTGTAGGTGGTGAGCCCTACCTGTCTGGCCCCTTCTGACTTGCCCTGCGAGAGTTCTCCAGGGTTTGCCTGTCCTGGCGCTGTTCCCCTAACACCTCACCGCAGTCGCAGGCTTCCCCTGTTGCTAGAAGTTGTTTGCTGCAACATCGCAACGTCTGCAGTTTGGTGCACTTACGTGTCTTTTTCTATATACAAACACCAAGAGAACATCAGTCTCGAGGTATCCGTGAATGATCTCTGTCACCTGAAGAGAGCTTTAGAAATGAGAAAAACTAAGGTCTGAGCTGTGCTTCATCTACCTGTTTATTTGTTCACCTCAATTACAGGGCACTGAAGCAAGGTTTTAAAACATCCTTTCTGTGTCAGCCTATCTTCCATTCTTCCAGGTAGGCCTGGTTTCTTCCATGGCTGTTACACTAGGAGACTAAATGTGAGACTTCTATGTAGATGTCAAACATGACCGATTACCCAGGAAACAATCTGTTAGAGTGCACTTCCAGTGATTTAGCCATTACTCAGTGTTATGATAAGTTCTGGATAAAAAATAGGAAAAATTAGGACTCAGTTGCCTTCCGCAGCTTCACTTTTACATGTTCCTGTCTATCGAGAAGCCTGACTAGTTAGGATCATCTAATTTAACCTTCTACAGGTTAGGAAAATGAGGCCCAGAGAAGTCGGTCATCCATGTTCATAAATGTGGCTGGCGGCAGGTCTGCAACGAGCACCCCTATGTCCTAACACAAAATTTAGTGCCAGCAAGTGAATCTGCAGTTGCCGTAGAAGGGTATTTTGAGGTGGGGCAGAGCCATGTTCCCATTCAGGTGGCTGCTGGAGGGCAGCAGGCCAAGTACTCTGGTCCTCAGCTCGCCCCACATGCAAATTATCTTGTAAAGTTTTCATGCTGCACCCACTGCACATATCCTCCCCTTCTCTCATCATCCTGGCTGTGTACTGAAGGGAGAGTAATCTGAGAAGGTAAATTTGTTTTACCAACACCCATTTAAAAATCATGGGCACACGCTGCAAATAAAAATGAACCTTCTGATCATCATAACGGCACCCTGTATTAACAAGCAGAGAATCATGGCGATAAAAGCAGGCCCTTTCTACATTACTGGTCTTGTACAGCAGACAGGCCAGAGCCGCGCATGGCAGCAGCCGGGCTTACCAGGTCTCAGAGCCAGACGGTTTGTGGGTTTGGATGAATTTTTAATAGAAGCACAGATTTCCCTGACAGTCAGCCCCCGATCACCTCGCCACGGGCTGCTAAGGTGTGGCAGGGACGGTGCGACCTGCCCGCAGGAGGGAATCTGAGTCTGTGCTTCTTTCCGAGGCGGACATTCTCCCTAGCTGCTGTCCTGTCGGTCAGTTTGGTGGAACCGATGCGTAGAACTGCAGAAACCAGTGCTAAGCAAGTGTCCCTAACTCTGAGATTTTTGTCACCCCCACAGAAAGGCATACTAGAAAAAGGGTAAAACATGCCTAGAAAGGAGGACATCTCCAAGTTTTACATCTTGTATACATAGGTGGGGGAAGGTCACAGGTAAGAAAATGTATGGGATCCAATTAAACTGCTCATAAGAAAATGATAGGAATCTTCTAAGAAAGCTTCCTGGTCTCCCGTCTCTGTCTCCCAGGAACACGAATTAATAATAAGTTATACTGTGAAACCGTCAAAGGAATCATGCAGACTCTTTTTGCTAGAGCTTGGGGTCCCCAAGAGTTTAGCTGTACAGAGCTCGTGGTCATTTTGGAGAATTATTTCCTCTTTTGCTGATTATTTTACTCTCTGATTTTGCTTCCTATCTGGACAAAGTAGCAGTTAACAGCCACTCAGGCATCCACGTTAATAGCCTCACTGAGTATATACTCCAACATGCTGGCCATGAAGAGAAATGTGAGGTGTGGTAGGTGTAATGTGTCAATGGGTTCCATGATTTGACTGTTTCCCTGGTCTGTACAAACACGGTAACTACTTTCGAAGATGTTATAAATTATGTGTTTGTTGTGTGGATTGCCTCTGTGCTTTCTGTGTTATTGCTTCTGTCTGTTCTTAAATTACCCATTCAATAATTTTGTGTTTTGTCTGTCCAATTCTCCCCTGCCCCAGTGGAAATGCATCTAGTTTTCCATGGTAGACCATTTGGCTGTTGTCTTTCAGACAGAAAATGGTGATGGGGAATAACATTACTGAGAGCTCCCGTCCTCTCATAATAAACCACTGTCTCTGTTGAACTTCTAACTGAAACCACAGTCCAGCGTTCCAAGGAGCCATCTCTCAAACATGGGTTTCATTAAGGTCCAGAGATTTCTGACCACGGATTTACTATCTTTAGAATAAAAACCAGAGAGCAGCCCAGCTCACTTCCAATGCAGGAAGGGCAAGATAAATACAGTCTTGTCCTTCAGATCACTGACCCTACAGGCACTGCAACCTTCAAGTTTTATTTTGAAAGGAGGCTCCTGGTGCACTTGTTTAGCATTCGTTTAAACGATCGCAAAGCAACAGACAGTGCCCCTCTGCTTGAGTTCAAGATCACCCCGTGCAGAGCTAATGGACTCTCACCCTCTGCTGGGTGCTCAGGTCATGAGACAGCAGATGTGGGAGCAGAAATGCTAGAAATGAGGTATATGAAAGCATGACTTCAAACTCTGTTGCTCAGTTGCCCCAGCTTAGGTGGGGCACGATGCCATCTGTCTTCCTCAGTGTCTCATAGAGCAAGAAAGTTCCCTTCTGTGAGTGAGACTTCCTCGAAGTAGTCACAGAGTTTCAGTGACAGATGTTTACTTGACCTTGGCATTGATCCTGGTCTGATCTATATCTAAAGAATCATCATTTTCATCATCATATTCATCATTGTTATCAACAATTTTTACTGAAACTTTTATCATGTGCTAAACACTTTTCTAAGCACAGTACGTTCATGCTCTCTGCTCTCACTGAGCTCGCACCACCACTGTGAGTCAGGACTGTTTGTCTCCCAGTTTTACAGATGGGGAAGCCAAGGCTTGAGAGACTTAATGATGTCCTGGAGGTCATTTCACTAGTGTTCAGAGCTGGGATCATATCTAGGTCTAATTCCAGAGCCTGAGCTTCCAACACAACTGTTACGTGAAACAAAGCCATCAGAAAGTATTCACCAGGCATCTCCTCTCTGTAAGAAGGTGCTAGATTATGTTTATGGGGCTGGAGGTATGAAGGGGCGTAAGATTCCTCCCATCCCCACATGGCTTCAGTGTTCTTGAGCAAGAAATCATTTTAATAGTAATTTAAAATATGCTAAATACCCAATATGTGGAACATAATAAATAATATATTAATAAGAAGGTCTTGGAGAAGGTGAAATTCACACTGGATTTTCGAACAGTGGGCAAAACTACATGGAAGGAAAATATATGGGAAAACTGCCTCACACAAGGCAGGCGGTGGGAACAAATCTACGGACGAGCATTTAAGCGCGAAACCTTGTATTGTGAAAGGGCGGGGCTGGGGCCGATGATGAGTTAGCGGGAAACGAAGCGTTTTTGTATTTACCTGTTTGATGAACTTATATGTACTGAATGCCTACTCTACTGAGGTGTTTTGTGGGGAAAGAATGAGAGATAAGGCTGAAAGTGCAGGGGAGCCTAGGCCTGGGTCGTCCTCACCTGCACGTGTCCCCACAATGGCCACCATAGGGTTGGTTGCAGGGCGCCGTTGGGCTCCGCGGTCCCTGGGGCTCCGCACGCCCCGCCCACCTCCCCACCTCGGCTGCAGCCTACGCTGCGGCTGCCACCGGGGCCCTTCGAAGAGGCTTCTTAGCGAGTGTACGGGGCCTGCACGAAGGCCCTGAGCCTGCGAAGGCGGATCGCTGCATGCTGAAGGGGATGAAGCTTTTGTTGAATTTCTGAGTGATGAAATTAAGAAGGAAAAGAAGATTCAGATTCATCAGTCCCTTCCCAAGATGTCTAGAGGTTGGGAGCTGGAAGTGACTGGGATAGAAACCAAATTTGTGCAGAATTTTGCTAGAGAGACGGTCACTGTCACTTTCCGTACCAACATAGCATCCCGCTCTCATTTGCTGGAGGAGGCGCCCCGGCAAGAGCAGAAGGCTGAGGAACAGGAGCGCTCCTGGGGGAGCTAGAAGGGACGGTGACGAGAAGGCCCTTGTGCTGGGCTGTCACCATCCGGAAGATGAAGTTGGAACAAGAAGAGAGGACAAGAGTGACATTTTCTCTATCAGAAAAGTGAGCTTTCAGTCCACTGGTGAGTATGAATGGAAGGGCACAAATTACACATTCAACACAGACACACTGGGCTGGGCCTTGTACGACCACAGGGTTTCCTTGCGGACCGAAGGGTGAATGACACTTTTGCAGGTGAGCAGGTGGAGCTCAGCGGAGCCCCTGAGCACCCGGAGACCTCAAAGGTTTGGTCAAGAGCCAGTGGAGCAGACAAGACCCTGAACACAATTGTATGGTAGGCTTTGGCCAGTGAACAAAACCCACTCTGTTGCCAGATATGTGCTTTGAAATGTTTTTCATCCTAATATCATGGAAAATAATTAGAATTTAATGATTTCTGTTGTCCTCTTATTTACTGTCTGTTTATTTATTTCTTCTTCACAAATCTCTTATTTTTAGAGTTTTGTATAATGAAATGATGGACAGTAAATTTGGCTTATCTCCTCTAAAAGAAAGCATAGATTAGAGCCTCAATGATATCACGCATAGGAGTTGGGGCTTTATGTGGTAGAGCCTACAAGGTAGACCCCAAATTTGTAGACTATCAGCTGCCTAGACAGTCAGTGTAGGAGCTATAGATGAATTCTGAAACTTTCTCTGACAAATGTCCAAGCTGGCTGCCTCTGTCATGTCCCCCTTCCCTAGCTTTTTCTGGACTTGACATTGTGGGGCGGGTGTTCCTCTGACAAAAATAGCCATTACTTTGTATGGAGAATACCCACGTTAGGAAAGCGGGGAGAAGGAACACCTACGGAAAAGTCAAAGAGGGGCAGCCTGGGGAGTGAGGCCGCTGTCGAGTCGCCAAAGCTCAGAAGGGGCCTGCGGAAAGTGTAGGGGGAGGGGGCTCACGCACGTCATTTGCGACGAGGAGACGTTAAGATTACAGACCAAGAGACATTCGATGATTTTAAATTTGATGACCGATTTTGATGATTGGTCTATCAATGATCTTGGAGAACATATTTCAGTAGTGCAGTGGCACAGTAGCCCTACTGCAGGGGGTTAGTCAATAAAAGGACAGGTGGTGTTCATAGTAGTATAGACTGTTTATTTTAAAAGTTCAGTCCTGGCTGGTGTGGCTCAGTGGATTGAGTGGCGGCCTGGGAACCAAAGGGTCACAGCTTTGATTCCCAGTCAGGGCACATGCCTGGGCTGCGGGCCAGGTCCCCAGTAGGGGGCACGAGAGAGGCAACCACACATTGATGTTTCTCTCCCTCTCTTTCTCCCTCCCTTCCCCTCTCTAAAAATAAATTAATTAAATTTAAAAAGTAATTCAGTGGTCAGAAGAGGAGAAAATGAAGATGATAACTGGGGCCCAGAATTGATCAAAGCTTTTTTTTTTTTTTCTCAAAATGGGCAAAACTAGTACATATTTGAAGACAGAGGATATGGACAGAAGAAGAAATTAAAGAAATAAAAAACAAAGATGTAACTGAAGGAACTCTTCCTGTTCACTGGGATTTCATAACTTCATATTCTAGTAACTAAATGAGTAGAACTTTTAAAAACTGGATTCATCTGTGTAATCATTACCTCCTTATACCACCATCTCCCAGCTTGGTTCTCTGCGCGTTGCCGCCTAAGTTCATATCATTCTTAAACCCTTCTGCCACTGAACGGCAACTATGTGGCAATAATTGTCAATTTATTGTTAGAACTATCATTTTTTTCTCAAGCAGGTGAATTTCTTATTGAGTGTATTCACAATATTTTAAGGAAATTTCTTTCTATTTTGCTGTTTTTCTTCAGTTTTCTATCTTTGTGATGGCACTTTTGGATTATTGAAGCTTTGCCCTTTTGTAAAAATGAATGAGGGAGTAAATGAATGACTATTTGACCCAAAGATTTATGCGCCCACAACATATGTGCCTGTGGGTGTGTGTGCACTCATCCGAAACCCAGTGTATCTCAACAGTTACTTACTGAGTAGCTACTTTGCACCAGAGATTGTGTTAAGTGTTAAGGCTGCAAAGAAGAGTCAAGCTACAGGCCCTGCTATCAGAGAAATGCACTCTTTAGGAGGAAGTCAGATTTGCAAATAGACACCTTATCTCTAACATGATTAGGGCAGAGATAGAAGTATGACTGGGAGCTACAGTTAAGGTGGGGGGTGGGGGGATTGACACTTAGCCCTACCTGTCAGTGTGGAGAAAAGTTTCCTGGATAAGGCAATGTTTAAACATTTATATTTTGAAGTCTAGGTGAAAACAGGCAAAAGGTGGGAAGCATCCTTGGCAGAAAAAAAACATAAGCAAAGTTACAGGGTCCAAAGTGTGGCTCCTATAGAGAACAGTGTTATTTGGAACTGCTGGATGTAAAGTAAGATGGATGGCTTGAGGGAAATGAGATACGTTTGGATAGGTGCGCTAGGTAAGGCTATCAGGGATCTTAGACACCATGTCAACATCCTTACACTCTGTTCTATAGACAGTGGGGAGCTATGCATGAATTTGAGCAGGGTGATGTCATAATCATATTTATGTGCAGATCTGGTCTGCTTCAAATTATTGATTCAAGAGAATGATTCAGTTTGGAAGGTCTTTGGCTTTAATGAAAACCCACCTACCAGCAGCTTAAACAAACATGTGATGATATTTTTCAGGCAATAAGAAGTCCAAAGAAAGGTGGTTTCTGGCATTGGTTTAGATACTTGATGGGGCGTTTGAGGACCAAAGTTCAGTCCCACTATGCCATCCTCACTGTTTTTGCTTTTGATCCTTATGCTATTACTCTGTGGTTATGAGCAGGCTACTGCTGCTCAGGTATCATGTTTGGGTTCGAGGGAGGAAGAAGAGGAGTGTGGTGACACCAGCCTTGCCTGTCTCTTTTCAAGGAGGCACAGGTTTCCTTAGAAGCTTCTCTGGTTCATCCCCAGGTCGGTTGCTGAAAATTGACAAATTCAGCTTTCTGCCACAGAACTGACTTCTCTTCTGCCTTTTTGAGTGTCTCACCAGGCTTTAATAAGTATTTACTACAAGGCTGGAATTATGTTAGTTAGATGTTGTGGGAGGATATGCAGGGTAGAGCCAAGGAGTTCACAGAACAAGAATAAGGACCATGTTACATTCAAGTAGCTCGTGTTCTCTACAGGGAACAATTTAAACACTGTGTAAGAGAAGGTAGGAACAAATGTTCTTTCTTGAACAGGCCCTCAGTGTCTGTTCCAAGCCCTGGGCCACGTCTCCTACAGATTGGGTTTAAGTGACTCAAGGTCAAATGTCAGCACTGTACCCTTCTCAACACTGCTTTGAGGAGTCGTCTGCCTGGTCTGCCTCCTGTAAACATGTCGGGAATCAGCGTTTGGTCAGAAGCCCCACCCCTCCTTACCTTCATGGGTACACAACACGTGTAGGAGAGAGCCCTGCCTCCAATCCCTCTTCCCTGCCCAGTACATCAGAAGGAAAGGGGACAGCTCTGGCACATCCTTCTTATTGACTTGTTTCTAAATTTGAAAAAATATCAAAGCAATAGGGCAGTGTTACAAAAACGTTTTTAAAAGTGGGCAATCATCTATAATCCTAACTCTCTGATAATCCAGGGTATAATCTCTTATAGTTTTTACCATGGAAATAATGCTTTTTTGTGTGTGTACCTGTGATCAGAGAGTATGCACAATCTTGCATCCTGCTTTATTTGTGGAGTTAGAGCTCATGAACATGTGCTGAGTAAAGAAATGTTGACGCACAGTCTTTGTAAGAAAAAGATGCAGGACCTCATTCTCACTGTTGTTACTAGAGATTGTTCCATTTTCTCTATTTAAATGGAGATGCAACAATAAAGATTATTGGGCACACTGTTTTTAACTACAGCTTTTGAGTCCTAATGCAGACAACAGGAAATAGCTTAGCATGAACTCGGGACACGTGAGAAGGATTGGAATCCGGGAGGGCAGGAGCAAGACCATGACCATTGTAGCACCATTCATCCATAAGAGGAATCGTTTCTAAAAAAAATTTTTATCGTATTTTTTTTCCATTGCTCTTTATCCCCCTTATATACCCCTCCCCACAGCAACCACCACACTTTTCCTATCTGAGTCCTTTTTCCTTTTCGCTCAATCCCTTCACCCCACCCGTTTCCAGAGCTGTCAGCCTGCTCTCTGTCTATGAGTCTGTCCCCATTTTCCTTGTAAGTTCAGTTTCTTCATTAGATTCCACATATGAGTGAAATCATATGGTATTTGTCTTTCTCTGACTGGCTTATTTCACTTAGCATAATGTTCTCCAGGCCTATCCATACTGTTGCAAAGGGAAAAACTTTCTTCTTTCTAATGACTAAGTAGTATTCCATTGTGTAAATGTCCCATAGTTGTTTTATCCACTCATCTGCCGATGGACACTTGGGCTGCTTTCATATTTTGGTGATTGTAAATAACACTGCAATGAACATAGGGGTGCTTATGTTCTTTAAGATTAGTGTTTTGGTTTTCTTCTGGTGTATTACCAGAAGTGGAATTGCTGGGTCTAAATGCAGATCCATTTTTAATTTTTTCAGCTATCTCCATACTGCTTTCCACAGTGGCTACACCAATCTGCATTCCCACCAACAATGCGAAAGTGTTCCCCTTTCTCCACATCTTCTCTGGCACTTGTTTGTTCATTTACTGATGATTGCCATTGTGAGAGGTGTGAGGTGTTATCTAATTGTGGTTTTATTTTGCATTTCTCTAATGATTAGTGATGTTGAGCATATTTTCATATGCTTATTGGCCACCTGTATGTCCTCTTTGGAGAAGTGTCCATTCAGGTCCTTTGCCCATTTTTTAATAGGATTTTTTTTGTTATTGTTGTTGAGTTTTTAAGTTCTTTATAAATTTTAGACATCAACCCTTTATCATATGTATCGACAAATATGTCCTCCCATCCCATGGGTTGTCTTTTCATTTTTGTTGATAGTTTCCTTTGCTGTGCAAAAACTTTTTAGTTCGATTTATTACCATTTCTTTAAATGGTAATAAACTTTATAAGTTTTTTTTTTACCATTTCACCATAAGTTTACCATAAGTTTAAATGGTAATAAAACTTTAAAAGTTTTTCTTTTGCTTCCCTTGGTTGGGGGGATATATGAGAAAAAGATATTGTTATGAGCAATGTCCAAGATTTTACTGCCTATGTTTCTTCTAGGGTTTTTTTGTTTTTGTTTTTTGTTTTTAAGCCTAACATGTAAGTCTTTAACCCATTTTGAATTTATTCTTGTGTGTGATGTAATAAGGTGGTCTAGTTTCATTTTTCGGCATATATCTGTCCAGTCATCCCTACACCATTTATTGAATAAACTATCGCTTATTCAAGCACATACCCATCGTTTGTGCTTGCTTCCTCTGTTAAATATTAACTGACTATGAAGGTGTGGGTTTATTTCTGGGCTCTCTATTCTGTTCCATTGATTTATTTGCCTACTTCTATGCCAGCACCATGCTGTTTTGATTACAGTGGCCTTACAGTATAGTTTGATATTAGATAGAGTGATTACTCCAACTTTGTTCTTCTTTTTTTAGGATCGCTGTCACTGTGTAGGGTCTTTTGCAGTTCCACATAAATTTTTGAAATATTTGTTTTAGTTCTGTGAAATACATCATTGGAATTTTGATAAAAATTGCATTCAAGCTATAGATTGCTTTGGGTAGCATGGACATTTTTATGATGTTAATTCTTCCTATCCGTGAACACGGTATGTGCTTCCACTTATTTCTATCTTCTTCAATTTCTTTCTCCAGGGTCTTGTAATTTTCTGAGAACAGGTTTTTAACATCCTTGGTTAGATTTATTCCTAGGTATTTTATTCTTTTTAAAGCAATTGTGAGTGGGATTGTTTTCTTAATTTCATTTTCCAATAGTTCATTATTGGCATATAAAAATGTAACTTATTTCTAGATACTAATTTTGTATCCTACTGCTTTACCGAATTCATTTATCAGTTATAGTAGTTTCTTGGTGGAATCTTTGGGGTTTTCAATGTATAGTATCATGTTATCTGCAAATAATGATAGTTTTACTTCTTCCTTTCCAATTTGGATACCTTTTATTTCTTCTTGTTGTCTGATTGTTGTGGCTAGGACTTCAAAGGAATCCTTTTGAGTGCAAAGACATCCACATTCTCTTTTTTGTTTTTATTTACCCAAACCTTGCTCTTTTGTCTGCCAGCTATTCAAGGAACAGGAACTTCCTGTGAGGGAAATGGAGAAACTTGGACCAAGCCCTTGGAATATGAATTCTCTCCTCCCACAGGGGTCGCACTCGGGTTGCTATCCCTGCTCACTCTGTGATTCAAATAGTTGCTCTCTTCAGAATTACCATGGAATTTTGGAAACTCAGCAACTGCTAGTTAACTAAAGTAACACACATGGAATTGCTGTAGTTCACAATTCTTGTAGTTCGGTTCTGCAAGCCCTAAACCCACAAAATTTACATGGAGTCCCACTTATATTAATCAGCATTATCCTTTTTTTCTCCCCATCCATTCTTGAGTCATTCCCAAGAATTGCTCTAAAAGAACACAAGTGTTTGCTTTGACAAACAAGCCACATATTCCTCGAACCATTTGTCCTCTCAGCTCCTGAGTTCCTCTGACAGGCTAATAAATAGATCTAATAAGACCAAATTATTGCATTAATTTCCTTTAGACCGATTTATCCTGGGAAATAGCTCTTCTGCCTTGTCTGTACACCTCACACTGTGATGGACGCTATCATAAAAATCAAGGATAAATGCTTCCAAACATTGGCAGCCAAATTAATGGCAGAATTTATCTCACTCATGTAAGCAGAATGACCAGCCTCTGGTTTCATGAGACGTCCTGGACAGACAAAGCATTGATGCTAAGAGGGCAACACGTGTGCTGGGTGCAGGAAGGAGGGATGTTTCCTTGGAGGACTTGAGTCAAGGAGCCTCTCAAGCGTAGCCTCTCCACAGTAGGACCATCAGAAAAGAGGAGAAGGTGACACATCACCAAGGAAGCTGGAGCTAGGCCTGGTGATGAGAGGACAGGGGAGCGAGCTCGAAGGGAAAGGGTAGGTCATCATCACGCCCTTTCTACCTGTTCTGGCTTTAATGAAGTTCCCACAGTGACAAATCTTTGAACTGGACTTGCACCCTGCCCTCCAGCCTCAAGTACCTTCCAGAGTAGCTGGAAGCAAATTCATACTTAGAAGTCCCAGCGGCTTTCTGTTACTCTATGTATGGAAGGCCCTAAAGTAGGAACTTGATGAAAAAGCTAAGCCATCCAAAGAAAAGCCTCACAAAAGACATTGAACTTGATTGAAATGGCTGCCTTTCACGGCCACATGCTCCCAGAGGAAAGACGGCACTGGTGTGAACGGCAGTTGTTCTGCCATTTTGTACGTGGCCCCCATGTGCTTCAGGCTGAGGGTGGTAAAGTGCTTGGTACGCTGCAGGCACTTGGTGTGTGTTTGTTCCTGCCCTTTGCTCCCCTCGATGTGGGTATATTTCTTTTCCTACAAGCACAAAGCCAAGGGCCTGTGTGTTGTGTTGGATGGAGTGCTAGACTTGGTAACAGTGATCAAAGCTACCATTGACTGAGCATACCCTCTGGGCTAGCGATGTGGGTGAAGGTATTATCTTTCCCGTTTACTTCTGAAGACAATTTGATTTGCCCAAGATCATGGAATTAGTTGGAGGAAGCGTTGGCACTGGAACCCAGTTTCACCTGATTGCAAAACCTGTGGATATTTACTCCTATGACATTTTACTCCTGTGCCATTGTGTCTCCAGGAAACCAGAAGAACTAGTTTTGATTCCCAGCTCTGCTACTTCCTAGCTGAGTATTTCATGGCTCAATTTATTCACTTGTCACACGAAGGCGTTTTGCTATGTGTTGTCTGACATTCCTACTAGCTCTCAAGTTCTGTGCATTATCTAATGCTTATTCGTAAGCAGAATCTTCATCAGCATAATCATAATCAGTTTGGAATATATGGGCGAAGGATAAGAGAGATCCTTACTTCATTTAATTACTGAGCACTGAGTGCCCCCTGAGGATACAGCAGAGACCAGGTCGTCATGGTCTGGCCTTTGGAACTTACCAGCAGAGCAGGGAAAACAGAGAATGAATATATTACAAGCACTGAGTGTTATGCAGAAAGATAACAGCAGATGCAGACATTTCTGAGGCTAATTCATGTGAACCCAGGTCAGTCAGTTCGGTGAACACCTGTGTGTGTCCCAGAACAGGCAAGCAATAGGGGACCAACATCAGAACTTCACCGTCACAGTATGGTACCTCAGCTCAGTCTTCCAATCTATTATTCTTTCCTTTCCTTCCTCTTTGTTATTCCTTTTCCCCACCTAACCCGGTTTCAGTGGGGGGTTATGGGATGAGTATGAAACATTGAACTGTGTCAGCCTAAAGAGAAACAAGGGGAGAGGGTGACAAGGAAGAAGGGAGGGAGGGAGGAGGGCTGGAGGGCAGTTAGAGGAGTGGGAAGGTAAAAATAATGGATTACAGCTTAACCTCTTCCTGGTGCTCACCCAAGCAGGCAGTGCATGAAAGGCTAGAAGGAAGAGAAAGAAAGAAACACAGATTCGCAGTATCTCTGATTTGGAAGGGACCCAGTAAGACAGGAGCTCCAACCTCGTCTAATTATTTAAATCCCATCTATAGCTTCCCAACAGAGCTTTCTAACTTGAATGCTTCTATTGAAGGCCATTTGACTGTGGGACAGCTCAGGCCGTGGAAAGGGCACTAATTGGTGTTGAGCTGACTTTTTAAAGAGTAACTTCTACTGTCTGACTTTAATTCTACCCTTCTAGGGACTCGATTCAGTTTTTCTTTCTTCTTCTTCCCCTCCCACCTTCCTGCTCCTTCGTCCTTTGAGTCCTTCAAATAATTAAAAGGACCCACCATGTTTCCCTATGGCTTCACTAATATGAACTCAGTTCCTGACCTCGATTTTTTCATAAAACAATGTTTTGTAATCTTGATTCTCTACACCAGACACATTGTGCCCTGTAAGCACGTCAGTTGGTTAGTGTCCCCTTAAAAGTGGAACCCCCAGAACTAATCACAGTGCTCCTGGATGGTCGGTTGGAGAGCAGAGCAGCCTCTTTTCAGAGACTTGGACTTGGACTTGGACGCAGCCCAAGATCGAGGTAGAGTTTCTTGCAGCTGCTTTACTCTGTTGTTACACATTGAGCTTAAAGTAAACTAAACTTGTGTACCTTCCATAAAATAACCGCAACTCTTCTTAGCATACATAATCGTTTTGCTTATATTTCTTTATCTTATAACAGTGATATAAAGATACTGCTGGATCCATTAATAAAATCTACATGTTAACTGTGTTTTACAACCCCCTAATCTATTATTGTAGTCTAATAACAGTACCCAAAAAGGCAATGAGGTTCATTTGACATTTTTTGGTTTTAGTGAAACTTTACTAGTAGCTATTGGTAACCACTTTGCTTCCCAAATATTCTTAAAACCATCCTGTGAAATACTACAGTTTTGGAATTCTGCTAGAAATCCATTTCATGCTCACTGGTCTATAATTTGTAGTCTCTGCTTTCTTTTCTCCTCATTTTTTTTTTTGTTTGTTTTGGAAATCGGGATCGTTGCCCACTTTCATTTTTACATAATCTTTGTTATTTTTCATAATCACACACACACACAAAGCCAGCGGGAGAAGGTGCAAATGAAGGAGCAGCACAGGACATCAGGGGAGTTCACGGTGAAGTGTGCAACCAGCAGCTCGGGGAGCACGGCTGAAAACTGAGGACTCTGGAGGAAGCCTCCAACAAAGGGCTCTGGGGACCAGGGACAGCTCTTCAAGTTAGAGTGTGTGTCACTGCACTCACTTTGGGGCTGGCGCCGGGGGTTGCCAGTGAAGCAATTTCCTTGGCACACACATCCAGGCAGGTGGTGGAGCTCAGCAATCAAGATAAATATTAACGCAGTGTGTATTTGAAGTGACACTAATAATATGAAACATCCACAGTGAACAAAATATCAAAACTTTAAATAAAGGCAGGATCAGTGTGTTAGAGTTTTTAGTATTTTCACTGACACATGCAACCATCATCACAAATCAATTTTTAAACATTTTATCATCCCCAAAAGAAGTCCTATACCCAAACGACAGTCGCTCCCTCATTCCCCCCAATCTCCCCAACCGCCGGCATTTACTACCATAATTCATTTTCTGTCCCTGTGGATTCGCTTATTCTGGGCACTTCTTACAAATGGAATCTCACAATATATAATATTTGGTGACTGGCTTCTGTCACTTTGCATAGTGTTTTTTAGATTCATCCATGTGTGGCACATGTCAGTATTCCATTTCTTTTTATCGGTGAATAATATTTCATTGTATGGCTACACCACATTTTATTTATCCAGTCATCAGCTGATGGACATTTGATTTTTCTACTTTGTGGCCGTTAAGAATAATGTGACCATGAATACAACTGTTTGCATTTCTCCAGGGTATACACCTGGGAGTGGAATTGATGGATCACGTGTTAACTATGTAAAACTTCTTGGAGAATTGCTGCACTGTTTTCCAAAGTGGCCACACGATTTTATATTCCCACCAGCAATGAGTGAGGATTCCATTTTTCCACTGCCATTACTTTTCTCCATTGCCAATACCTACCATCTGTCTTTTTTATTATAACCGTCTTAGTGGGTGCGAAGTGGTATCTCACTGTGGTTTTTGTTCATGTTTCCCTGATGGCAGATGATGTGGAGTATCTTTTTCTAACGTAATTGCTGGTCATTTGCATATCTTCTTTGGAGAAATGTCTATTTAGATCTTTTTCCCATTTAAAAATTCTTTCTTTGTTGTGTTTTTATTCTTGAGTTATGAGAATTCTTTATATAGCAGGTCCTCAAATAACATTGTTTCCTTCAATGTCATTTTGTTATAATGTTGATGAGATACTGTAGGAACTTAACTATTGTTTATATCTATTAACCTATAGTAAAATTGGTTTCATTATATATTGTTTTACTTGAAGTCACAGAAATTAATGATGATGTTAAATGAGGATTTACTGTGTTCTAGATGCAAGTCCCTTATCATATGATTGACGAAAATGCTGTCCGATTCTTGGATCTGTCTTTTCACTTTCTTGATGGTGTTCTTTGAAGCACAAAAGTTTTAAATTTGATTAGGTCCAATTTATTTGTCTTTCATTGCTTGTGCTTTTCGGTGTCACATGTAAGAAACCATTGCATAATCTGAGGCCACAAAGATTTGTGCTTATATTTTCTTTTGAGAGTCTTACAGTTTTAGCTCTTACATTTAGATTTTTGATCCTTGTGGTCTGTTTTTCAAAAACAAATCACCTGGCGTTTAAGACTCCGGCCCTCCTTTCTCACTCAAACTTCACTCGGCATCAAGACTGGGAGGGAAAGAGCCAGCAGAACCCTCTCCTTCGGGTGACCCTGAGGGCTGCGGTTTTACAAGGCGACGACGGTCGAGGCGTCTGCAGAGATTTTGTTACTAGTGTAAGGCTTGATTTTAAAGTGTTCAAATGCGGAAATGTGGGTGATAGACTGATTAACTTTGCAGTTGGCCCAGGGTGATGAAAAGTGTAGGAGGCTGCTCCCTGTCCCCATTTGAACAGTACCCCCAGATGAGCTAGCTCTCTGCCTACGGCCCTGTCCCTCCTCCCCTGGAAAGAACCTTTGGCCCGAGATCCCCTCTTGTCCTCATACTTACTCACACATGCCAGTGCATCTCCACCTCAGGCCCCCAGTGCCTCACACCTACCTGGCCACCCCACCTCTCTCCTCGCCCTGTGACTGAAGGCAGCTCGGTTTGCACGGGTCCTTTTAAAGATGTCTCAGGATAATGATTAGCTCTGTTTCTTCCCACGTGAGCCCCACTCCCTCCTCCTCTGCCTGCCTTCCTTGGAGCTGATTCATACATATCTCAAGATGCTTCTTTTTAATTTTTCCTCTTGCTATAGCTAGAACTTAGGAGGTTTCCATGGAAACCCCTGGCCAGAGGCAGGGTACTTTTGAACAGGGTGAGATGATCAAGCTTCACTCATTTCTGCGGGGCTCTGGGGGTGTCTCCCTCATTCCCCGCCACCCCCCACCCAGCCCTTCTTCGGGCAGCTCTTGCATCTGTTTTGTGTGACACTCTAGGAGCCCCTGAGCCTGTTCAGTCTTAAGACCGAACACATGGTGGTGACAATGGCCCTGAGAGCTGCTGCTCTTGGAGGAGGCCCCCGCCAGGTGCTTGTCTGGCAGTTTCAAGGAGGGTTCTCTGTGGTGACCCAGGCTGTCCCTGTTGTGTCCTGAGGCAAGCCCCGGCTGGATGTGTGGGGTCCTAAATCACTACAGTTGTGTTCACGTTATTGGACAGAAATGGAAGGCCATTCCTGTACCTCTTGATGGCACTGCATTTAATCTAACACTTAAGCTAACTGATCCAGGTGCCTTTCTCTGTGTTGGACAAAGCTGTTCTAAGCCTCCTAAGAAAGGTTTGAGGGTTTGGGGATGGCACCTGGGTTGATCACACCTGGATCAATCATACCTTAAAAATCTAGTCCAGTGCAACGAGGATTTTTTTCGAAATGTGAAATTTTGAGTGGAAAACATCTCAGTAGCTCCCCAGTCACACTAACTTCCCGGAGACCTAGGGCAGATTCAGGGATGGGTGTGTGAGCTGCTGCCTGTAGGGGGCCTCCTCCTTGAGATTAGATAACCCTTGCTCGGAGGCTGTCTACAACGCTTCTCCCTAAAATCTTATACTGCCTCAGGAATTCAAATCTAAGCTGTGGTTAGATCTGGGGTCCAAAGTGAGGTAAACCTGACCCCTGAGTCTTCAGTAGATTGGATCTGACTCAAAACAGGGACTCGTACCCCTGAGACTTCGGGCCGTTCCTTGTAGGGCTCTGGGCCAGCGCCAGCTGTACAGGTGCTGAGATTCTCGCATGCCGGGTCTCAGGCATTCACATAGAAACCCCAACATGCTGGAACTAGAGGGGATTTTGGAGTCCAGAAGTTCTAACATGTGAAACGTGTCTTGAAGTTTCCCAGGGAACTCTGGAGTTACTGCAAAGACACCACGAAGCCTTGTTTGCCTAAGGACGACCTGCGGACCAGATTCATGAGCAAAGCCACTCTCTCTTAGGCCTGTGCTCTTCTTTTCATGGTATAAAGTAACCCCCATGCTTGAAAAATTGCAAACTACTGATTTATGGTAAACTGGTCATCTTACAGATGAAGTAAACAGGGGCCCAGGAAGGGAAAAAGGTTGAGGTGGTGACTGGCTTGAAGTCACAGCTAGGACCTGGGGCTTCGGATGGGACATGCGTGACATCAGCACCGGGCGCTGTGCTGACCACCCTGTAGAAGACGTTGTGCCCAGTGCCCAGAGGGCTCCTCTGACCAGCACCTAGCAGGGCACGCTCAGAGCCTGAGAAACTATGTGTTACAGGTAAAGCGTAGGTGGTTTCACCTTCCCAGAATAAGTAATGATATCAATTTTAAAACTATGGGGGTTTGGGGGGGGAGGGTGGGGTCTAGTGAGGGGACAAAAAGGAAACAGCAGTTCTGAGGGTTTCCATTTGTTCATTACCTTTTTGCAAAGCAAATTAATATTTAAACTAAGTTTCTATCACAGGGTGTGAGTCATAACAGAAAGACTGGCTAGCTTCACTTTCAAGTCCAGAACTGGGAAAAGCTTTGAGCCTAACTGTAGCTTCCATTTGGTGCATTTCTCTCTATCTCTGAAGCCGGATCAGTCAAATCCAGGATTTGTTTCTTTAGGGGATGTTTAGGTCCATGATTAAGCATCATTGATTTTTAAACTGTTTTTGGTGTGAGGTTTAAACTGAGAGCGATCTCCGAGGTTCAGCTCAGTACTCTCTTATATTGTGAAAAATGCCTCACTTTTTCCATTATGAAGACCTGGCGGTGGGTTGATGTGCATGTGCGAATGTGATATTTAAGTGTGTGGGAAATGGATATGTGTGGAGTGACTGTTATGTGTCGTGAAAAAGCATCCAGGAACAAGTGTGACCATGTGGCTTGTTAGGCTTGGCAGGACACAGATCGCTCACTTCCGGCAATGGGGGAGAGTTTAATAAAGAGACTCTTTTCAAAGATGTGGGCGGGGTTAAGGGAAGTCACAGAAGAATGGCAAAGTACCTTGGAGGCTGCCAACACTGTCAGGTCGGAGGGGTTGTGTGATGGGGTTGGGCCATTTAGCTCAGGATGCCCGTAATCCCTCATGATCCGGCAAGGAGAGGGCTGGAGTCCAACCCACATCCCCGTTCTCCCCAGCCATTGCCCACCTTGGCCAGACCCAACCAGAAGCCGAAGGGCAAGGGAGCCGGTTACGCTGCTTATGAGGCTCAACCTCCCAAGTCACAGAGCAAGACAGAGAGAATAAGGAAATAGATTTGGAGGGCAAATGGGAACTATCTGCTCTTGGCCACATTCAAACATGGAATTGAGACTTTTCCGAGAACACCTGGGTTCACCTGGACTTGCGCCTAAGTGTTTCTCCTTCAGAATCTCTCTTTTTTCACCTATTATGTTTTTTTTTCCTCCAATATGGCGGGAAGAAACTTATGTACAAAGTGTGGCATTTTGTCCTCATATTTACTCCTCAAAGTGGAAAGTACATGGACTCTGGAACTAAATCATATTAGCTTGCAATCCCAGCTCCACTACTTATTAAATGTGGGTCTTGAGCAGTTGCTAAACTCCCAAATTCTGGTTTCCTCATCGGTAAAAGGTAGGGAATGCTAAACCGTCAGGGTTGGCCTAAGAATCAAAACCCAACCTTTCTCTATCTCTGCAATGTCTGTTTCCCCCAGCATGGTGGTTGGCTTCTGCTAAGTGTCTAATTAATGTGGCTGCTCTCATAAATCCTCTACATCTGCTCTGGGTAATGAATTATTTTCTCTTCCCTAAATATTCCCTATCTTGCTCTGTAGTGGCTCTTTCCTTTTTAGAAATATACTCACATCCTCCTGACATTAAAAAAGAAACCCGTCTCTCAACCTTAACCCGCTTAATCCACCAAAGCTTGGCTGTGGTTCTCTTCTCCTATGCTGATTGTCTTTAAAAATCGGCATGTACTTATGTCCCCAAGTTCTTCACTGCCCCTTGACTTCACTTCTTCACACTGGTTTGTTTTTTACTACTGGGCCAAAAATTATCTCCGAAGTCTCTAACTCCCAAATGCCAAACCCTATCGCCTCGTTCTTGGCCTCAGCCTGCTTTATGGCATTGGATAGTCCCAGTCTTATCTTTCTTCCTGAAATACATTTCTTCTTTGGTTTCTGTACTGATGTCCTTTCTTAGTTTCCTGTTGGTCTATCTCAATATCCTGTCCAGGATTCCTCCCTCCCATTCACTTCTTTTTTCTTTCTCGCCCACAATATATAGTTGTTGCTAGTAATTGGTTATCATCCAAGTTTTTCCTCCTGTTATTTCTACTGTAAAGTTCAGGACCCTACCCTCCTGAACTTTTGTCCGTCTTGTTTATTGTGCTGTTCCCACCACCTGACCCAGTGTCCCAGTGTTTGATATAGGGTAAATGTTCAACAAGTACTAGTCAAATGAAGGATGGATTATAATATTCCTCCAATGTTTCTGTCTTAGCCTTCTTTTCAACCGTATGCTCTCCAGATGAACATTTCTGGCCTCTTTTTCTAGATCTGGAGTCAGCAAACTTTTCCTTAAAGCTACTCTGGTGCTGGAGAGCAAAAGCAGCCAGAGGCAACAAACTTACGGGTGTGCCTGTGTCCCAGTACAACATTATTTGCAAAAGCTCGCTGCCTCCAGGCCATAATTGGCAGACCTCTTCACTCAGTCATGTTTCTGAGCAGTGAGTATTGCCACCCGATTGACTTTATGCCACCGCAAATTCAATTCAGAGGACCTGAAATTATCTCCTCTCCTTTGATTCTCCAAAAACCTATCCACTAGCTGTGATATTTTGCTCAGTTGCTATTACCTCTCTTCTTCCACTTATCCAGGATAGAAACCTGAGTTAACTCTTCTTCGCCGTCTCCTTCTCCCTGTGCAATCAGTGACCAAATTCTTACCAACACATTTGTGCCATTTTGGTCACTCAACCACCGCTGTAGCTCAAGCTGTCATGAACTTTATTGATTTTTTACTTTAAATATTTTTTTTATTCAATTACAGTTGGCATACAATGTTAATTAGTTTCACGTGTACAACCCAGTGATTAGACACTATATAATTTACTAATTTGATCGTCCTGATAAATCAAATACCCATCTGACACCATACCGAGTTATTACAATATTACTGACTATATTCCCTGTGCTGTACTTTACATCCCCATGACTATTCAGTAACTGCCAATTTGGACTTCCTAATCTCTTCACCCTTTTTCATCCATTCCCCCAACAGCCCTCCTACCTGGTAACTGTCAAAATGACCTCTGTACCTATGAATCTGTTTCTGTTCTGCTTGTTCATTTATTTTGTTTCTTAGATTCCAACTATAAGTGAAATCATATGGTATTTGTCTTCCTCTGTCTGACTTATTTCACTCAGCACAATACCCTCTAGGTCCATCCATGCAACTGCAGATGGCAAGGTTTCATTCTTTTCGATGGCTGAACCATATGCCCCTGTATACATGCACCACTTCTCCTTCATCCACTCATCTGTTGATGGACACTTAGGTTGCTTCCATATCTTGGCTATTTTAAGTAAGGCTGCAGTGAATATGTGGGTGCATATGTCTTTTTGAATTATTGTTTGAATACCCAGAAGTGGAACTGCTTGGTCCTTTTTGTCTCTTGTTATATAGCCTTTGTGTTAAAGTCTATTTTGTTTGGTATAAAGTCTTTTTTTGTTAAGTATTGCTACCCCAGTTTTTTCGTTTGTTTGTTTCCGCTTTTATGAAATATCTTTTTCCATCCCTTTACTTTCAGCCTGTGTGTGTCTTTCAGTCTGAAGTGAGACTCTTGTGGACAGCGTACGTACAGGTCTTGTTTTGTTATTCATTCATGACTTTTGATTGAAGGATGCAACCATTTGCATTTAAAGTAACTGTTGATAAAGATGCATTTATTGTCATTTTATTATTCATATATTTACCTTTTTTTCTTCTTCTTAAAGAAGACCCTTTAACATTTCATGTACTACTGGTTTGGTGGTGATGAACTGCTTTAGTTTTTCCTGTCGGGGAAGCTCTTTATCTGTCCTTCTAAATTTTAACTTTGCTGGGTAGGGCAATCTCGGTTCTTACTTTTCATCTATTTAAATATTTCTTGCCTATCCCTTCTGGCCTGCAAAGTGTCTGTTGAGAAATCAGGTGACAGTCTTATGGGAGATCCCTTATAGGCAACTAACTGCTTTTCTCTTGCTGTTTTTTTTTTAATTTTTATTTTTTAATTATATTTGGTTGATTATGCTATTACGGTCATCCCAATTTTCCCCCTTCAACCCCCTCCACCCAGCAGCACCTGACTCCCTCAGGCAATCCCCCCACCATTTTTCATGTCCATGAGCCATGTGTATAAGTTCTTTGGCTACTCCACTTCCTATACTGTACTTTACATCCCTGTGGCTATTCTGTAATGACCTATTTGTACTTCTTAATGCCCTCACTGCTTCATGCATTCCCCCAGGCCTCCCTTCCTTCTGGCACCATCTAAATGTTTTCTGTGTCTGTGCTTCCATTTCTGTTCTGCTTGTTTGCTTAGTTTGTTTTTTAGATTAAATTGTTGATAGATACATATTTATTGCCATTTTACTGTTCATAGTTTTGGTCTTTTTCTTCTATAGTTCCCTTTAACATTTCATATAATAAGGGCTTGATGATGATGAACTCCTTTAGTTTTTTCTTGCCTGGGAAGCCTTTTATCTGTCCTTCAATTCTAAATAATAGCTTTGCTGGAGAGAGTAATCTTGGTTTTGGTCCTTGCTTTTCATGACTTTGAATATTTCTTGACAATTCCTTCTAACCTACAAAGTTTCTTTTGAGAAATTAGCTGACAGTCTTGTGGGAACTCCCCTGTAGGTAACTAACTGCTTTTCTCTTGCTGCTTATAAGATTCTCTCTTTATCTTTAACCTTTAGCACTTTAATTATGATGTGCATCAGTGTGGGTCTTTTTGTATCCATCTTGTTTGGGACTCTCTGTGCTTCCTGGGCTTGAATGTCTAGTTCCTTCACCAAATTAGGGAAGCTTTTATTTCATTATTTTTTCAAATAAATTTTGAATTTCTTGCTCCTTCTCTTCTCCTTCCAGCACCCCTATAATGTAAATGTTGGTATACTTGAAGTTGTCCCAGAGTTTGCTTACAATATACTTTTTAAAAAAAATTCTTACTTCTTGCTCTGATTAGTTGTTTTTTGCTTCCTTATGTTCCAAATCATTGATTTGATTCTTGGCTTTATGTCGATTCCCTTTACATTGTTCATTTTTTTCACTTAGTGTCTTCTTCATTTTTTATGAGATCTTTCTTTATGCTATTGGGGTTCTCACTAAGTTCCTTGAGTATCTTTACAACCAGTGTTTTGAACTCTGCATCTGATAGATTGCTTATCTCCATTTTGTTTAGTTCTTTTTCTGGGGTTTTGGTCTCTTTCTTTTGGGTCATGTTTCTCTGTCTCCTCATTTTGGCAGCCTCACTGCATTTGTTCCTATATATTAGGTAGAGCCACTATGACTCCTTGTCTTGGTAGAATGGATTAATGTAGTAGCTGTCCTGTAGGACCCACACTCTATCACCCAAACTGTGTACTCAAGGTATACTCTCCATGTGGGCTGAATACACCCTCCTCCTGTAGTTGAGACTTGATTGCTGTTAGCAGGTCAGTGGGAGGGATTTACCCAGGCCAGTCAGCTGCAAGGACTGGCTGTGACCATTGACCACCAAAATCCTCCCTCTGTGTAGGATCAGCTATGATGGGGCCCACTCCACAGAGCAGGATTTACTGCAGCAGAGCTCTGGTGCCCACTGAGTCTGCCCCTTGAGTGTGTTGCTTGTGGAGGTAGTTGGGTGTTGGTGCTCTGACATGGTCTGTAGCTGTTCACTGGGTGTACAGGCTCTGGGACTTCCTAGCAGGTGTAGACCAAGGTCAGCCACTGTCTGTGTTCTATATGGGGCCGCTTGATATAAGGTATAAAGCAATCTGCAGATAGCTCTTACTTACGCTGGGTTTGGAGGTGCCCTAGCATGGCCCTGCTGTGAACAAAGGCCAACTCTGCTAGTGCTGGGCCTGGGTCCACTTAGCCAGAGTTACAGGGGCTGGGGGCTCTCTGAGGCCAAATGCTTCTTGGTTGAGAGGATTTAGGAAAACCTCAAGCTTGAGTCAAGATAAGCCATTCATATAGAAAAGCCACTGTTAACAGCTTGGGTGGTCCTATAATTTGGGTGAGGTGGAGCTGCTGGGAATCAACAAGGCAGGTCAAGCAGTGCAAGCCAGGTTGATGGAGTCTCAAATATTGTGCCCTCCACTCTGTGGCTCTCTGGGCAGAGGGCTCAGAAAAGACACAATGGCTTCTGCCAGCAGTTCTGTCTGGGAGAAAGCTGTCGCCCAGCTCTCGCCCTAATGCAACAATTCAGTTCCTCCCCATATGTCTCTGGTGCCTTTCAAGCTGCTGTTCTTGTGCTGGAGTTCAGAAGGAGTGGGTCTGATTAAGTCCATGTGTGGGCCCTTTAAGAGAAACTGCTAGGGAGTCTAGCAGTTTCTTCCACTGACTCAATCTCCACTGGGTTTTGCAGCCAGAAGTTATGGGAATCTTATCTTTTTGGCACTAGAACCTGGGCTGGGGGCGGAGGGCTGTTTGGGGGCTGGCATCCCTTACTCCTGAGATATCCCTCTAAATTTTTATTCACCACCTGTGGGTGTGGGACCAGCCTGTTCCACGTCTCCACAACTCTGCCCCTCCTACCAATCTAGATGGATGTGGTTTCTTTTTCAATTCTGTAGTTGATGGTTGTTCTGTAGTTTAGTTGTAATTTTGATGTGGTTGTGAGAGGAGGTGAGGCATTTTTACCTAGGTTGCTATCTTTGAGAACCTCTTTTGCTGTTTTTAAGATTCTCGCTTTGCCTTTAACTTTTGACATTTTAACTATCATGTGTCTTGGTGTGAGGTTCACTGAGTTAATGTTGTTTAGGGCTCTGTACTCCCTGCACTTGTATGTCTATTTCCTTCACTAGGGAAATTTTCTGTCATTACTTTTTTACGTAGGTTTTCAATTCCTTGTGTTCTCTCTTCTTCTTCCAGCACCCCTATGGAATGCTTGAAGTTGTCCCAGAGGCTCCTTATGCTATCCTCATTTCTTTTTTTAGATTCCTTTGCCTTTTTGCTGTTCTGATTGGGTGTTTTCTGCATTATCTTCCCAATCTCTGATCTGATCTTCTGCTTTATCTACTCCACCATTGATTCCCTGTAGTATATTCTTCATTTCAGTTAATATATTCTTCATTTCTGACTGGTTCTTCTTTTAAATTTTTCTATAAATCCATACCCAAGGGTATGTTTTTAATGATGAGAAAGAGAGAGAGAAGGCAGGAGGGAGAGAGAGAAAGAGAAACATTGAAGTCAGAGAGAAATATCAATTTGTTGCCTTCTATATGCACCCCAACCAGGGATCGAAACTGCAACCTAGGTATGTGCCCTAACGGGGGATCCAACCCACCACCTTTTTGTGTATGGGATGATGCTCCAACCATCTGAGCCACCTGACTACGGCTCTGATTGGTTCTTTTTTATGTTTTCTATCTCCATTTTTATGTTTCCTATCCCTTTGTTGAAGTTCTCACTAAGTTCATTTACTCCTAAGTTGAGTCCCCAAAGCTTATTGAGCATTTATGTAACCAGTGTGTTTTAAAAGGTTTTATTTATTTATTTTTAGAGAGGGGGAAGGGAGGGAGAAAGAGATAGTGAGAAACATCGACATGGGAGAGAAACATCAATCGGTTGCCTCTCACTCGTGCCCCGACACGGGACTGAACCTGCAGCCCCTGCAGAATGTGCCTCGACTGGGAATTGAACAGGTAACCTTTTGCTTTGCAGGACCACACTCAACCCACTGAGCAACACTGGTCAGCATATAACTGCATCTGGTAGATTTTTTGTCTCCATTTTGTTTAGCGCTTTGTCTGGAGTTTTGTTCTGTTCTTTCATTTGGGACACATTCCTTTGTTTCTTCATTTTGGCTGCCTCCTGTGTTTGTTTCTATGTATCAGGTAGAATTGTTATGTCTCCCAGGATTGGTAGAGTGGCCTAATGTAGAAGGTGTCCTGTACGGTCCAGTGGCACAGGCTCCCCTATCACCTGAGCTGGGCACTCCAGGTGCACCTCTCTGTGGGCTGTGTGCACCCTCCTGTTGTAATTAAGCCACGATGGCTGTTGGGATCTCATTGGGAGGGATTTATCCCCAGGCTGATAAGCTGCAAGGACTGGCTGACACCAGTTGTGCAGAGCATACCCCATGGAGCAGGACTTACTTCAGTGGGGCTCTGGTGCCCGTTGAGTCTGACCCTTCAATGTGTCTCTTGTAGTGGTGGTTGGGTGGTGCTTCAATGTGGTCTGAAGCTGTCCACCAGGTGTGCTGGCTGTGGGGCCTTGCAGAAACTACAGGCCAAAGTCAGCTACCACCTGTGCCCTACCTGAAGCCACCTGGCATGAATTACAAAGTGGCTCCTACTGAAGATGGCTGCTACTTGTGCTGGGCTTGGAGGTGCCCAAGAGAGACCAAACTGTGAACCAAGGCTGGCTGCCGCTAGTGCTGCATCTGCAGCTACTTAGTGAGAGGTATGGGCACCCCGAGGCCAGATGCTGCCTGATTGAGAGATTTTAGGGAAGTCCAAAGCATGAGCTAAGACAGGTCATTCGTATGGAAAAGCCACTGGAAATGGTGTGGGTGGGTTGGAAAGTTGGTGGGACAGGGTCTAAGGGAATCACCAGGACCTAGCAAACAGTGTGAGCCAAGTCAGTGGAGACTCAGATATAGTGCCTGCCTACTGGCCTTGAGTAGAGAGGGCTCAGCAAGGGAACAATGGCCTCTGCCAGCACTTCTGTCTGGGAAAAAAGCTGCCCCTCCAACTCTCCATCCAAAGCCAGACACTTCAGTCCCTCCCTGTATGTCACTAGTCCCCTTCAGGCTTCTGCCCCCGCCCTGCACTCAGAGCTGAATAAATCCATGTGGGTCCTTTAAGAGGCCTGGGTTCCAGAAGCCCGCCATCTCACTCAGCCTCGATCCTTGCCAGTTTTCCCAGCCAGAAGCTGTGGGGACTTCTCTGCTTGGTGCTGGAACCCCGAGCTGGGGGGCCTGGTGCAGGGCTGGGACCCCTGGTTCTTCAGGGGACACCTTTGAAACATTCTTATCTGCCACACGTGAGTATGTGACCAGCCTGTTCTGCATCTCTACACCTCCTGCCCATCTTGATGTGGTTTCTTTTTTGTATCTTAATTGTGGGACTTCTGTTCAGCTAGATTTCAGGTGTTTCTCAATCTTTGTAGCTCAGTTGTAGTTTTGATGTGGTTATGAGGAGATGGAAGTCCCACACTTACCTATGTCGCTGCCTTGACCGGAACCTCTCTGAACTTCATGTTAAGGATTGCGTGCACCTCCTCGTCACTAACTCCTGCTGTTCTTGACGCAGCCTGAGTAAGCCGCTCTCCTCACCCCTCACAACTCTCTTCATTTTCTGTTGCCTACTACATGCACTTTAAGCTCTTTAACATTGTTTCAAGCCTCTTCACCCTCTTCTTGGCTTCCACTCGTTCCTTCATCCCTTTGTTCTTTCTTTCCTTTCATTCTGGAATATCCTTCCTGCCTTCACTGCCCATGAAAGTCTTTATGCTTTAGGACCCGGATACAATGCTACTTACCTGGAGGCTGTCCTTAGCCTCCCAGCCCTGAGTGAACTCCGTGTCCCACTGTACTCCCATCCCACCTTGTACAGGGTCCGGCAAAAGCAATGCCTGCTTGAGTGTGGTTGGTAGGGTAATAATATGGGTGTAATAATTTATAGTTTTAATTTGAACATTTCACGTAAAATGTCATATGGTGTGCTTGAGTGTGATGTTGTTCTGTTATGAATTACATGCTTATGATTTTGTAATAAAAGATTTTGTAGTAAAAAGGACTGTTATTTGTGCTGGACCCTGAAGTGTGGTTGGCTCTCCACGCCTGTCTCTCCTCGTTAGTGCTGCAGGCTTTCGGGGGCGGGAGCCATGGCACATTCATCCTGATAGATTCAAATTTAATTTAAAGCCTTGCACACTGAGGTATTGTTTGTTGAGTTTAAGTATGTCTTTAGCCAAAAACTGTTTACTTGATCAGGGGATGAGTCCTGCTGGTTGGTGGATGTCATAGGCCCTTGGCTATGTGCTGCGGTGTCTGTGCAAGTCCGGTTACGTTCTTCCCATGTCCGCCTCTACCGCTTCCTCCCTGTCTTCACCTTACGCTTTAATGGAGGTCTGGCCACATACTGTCTCAGTCTCTTCGTCCTTCTCTGTCGAGCTGACTTCCTGGAATATTAGGAAATTATATAGGCTTTGAAATTTGACAAATCTGAGTTGGAATGCTAAGTTTTGACCTAGTTTGGAATTCTAGTTTTGGAAATTCTAGTTTTTGACCTAGCTGACTTTGAGCAGATTGTGAAGCCTGCTTATTTTACCATTTGTTAAGTGGGACCCTGATACCAATTTTATAGGGTTGTATGAGGATTAAATTAAGGATATATATATTCTTGCCCTGGCCAGGTGGCTTAGTTAATTGGAGTGTCATCCTGTGCACCAAAAGGTTGCGGGTTTGATCCCCTAGGTTGTGGGTTCGATCCATGGTCAAGGCACGTACGGGAGGCAAATGATTGATGTTTCTCTCTCACATTGATCTCCCTCTCTCTCTCTCTCTCTCTCTCTCTCTAATCAATAAACGTATCCTCGGGTTAGGATTAAAAAAAGAATACACACACACACACACACACACACACACACACACATTCTTAACCATACAGAAAATGTGAAAGAGGGAAGGCAGGCAGAGAAGGGACATGCCTTCTTTCTGTTGCATTTTCTTCATTTCTACAGAATGTTGGACTTGTTCATAGGGGGTGACTCCCAGCATTCTATCTCTTTGTCACTCAATCTCCTCCAACCTCAGATTCTTAGAATTTCCCTTTGATTGTGACTCACAATGTACTTCTGTTTTAAGCCACAGAACGCTGCCCAGTCCCCCCTAGCTGCCGTGAATGAGAAGCCGCACCACAGCTAGACAGAGCACATTTACCAAGGAACCCCTTTCATTGGCTGTACAATGTCTAGCAGATCCTTCAGCCAGCACCCCTCCCCCCGGGCCCATCTGTGAGTGGAGGATGGTAACATCAGCTCCTGTTTTGATATCTGTGAGGGAAACAGGCAGCATGCCTAGCCCACTCTGTGCATGCCGAACCCGTGCGCCACGTTTGTTGAGGGCCTGTTAGAAAAGACCGTCGCCCTTTGTTGGGTGCTTGGAGGGCCTTATGGTTGAGGTGTTTTGTGCCTGTGTCCTTTCAAGGAAGCAGGTGGGATGGGAAAGGCTGAAGTGGCCAGAGGCAGTCTCCGAGCCTCCCAAAAGAGTTACCGACCACCTTGGCTGGGGTGCGCAAAGCTGTCAACTACCAAGATGCTGGCGTTTTAAGAAGCATCATCTGGCTTTATGAGTAATGGCTCTAAATGTGAAGTATCCCCAGGAAGATTTTTCCAAAAAGGACTAATTTGGCACAGTCCTCGTGTGGAGTCACAGCTCAGAGTGGATTGCCACACACTTCAGAGAGGCAGCGTGTTTGCTGACACACAGGCCCACACGCATATACATGAGGTCCAGTGTTTATCATCACAGACAGACTGTATTTAGTAGGAAAGAAGGAACAAAAACTCCCCAGAGTCACTGCATTAGCATTCTTTGTGCAGCAGATGAAAGACGGTCGTTCTAGGGAGTGCGGTGGAAGGTTCAGGGCACCCAGCCCAGCCTCTGCCCTCCACTTCCAGTTCTACAAAGCAAGGGCTGCGACAAATTCTTTGACCTCTTGGAGTCAGACTCCAGCATCCCCAGAGGTCTCAAAGTTTTGTTTCCTGGCCGTCCACGTGCCTGCTGGTACCGCCAAAGTACCCTGTCTGACCTAGTGTCATGGACTGAGTGTTTGTAACCCACCCAGATGCGTGTGTTGACAACCCAGTCCCCAGTGGGATGCCCTTAGGGGGTGAGGGCCCTGGGAACTGATTTGGCCATGAAGGTGGCGCTTTAATGAGTGGGACTGGTGCCCTTACACGAGAGACTCAGAGAGCTCACTCAGCTCCCATCACGCGAGGACACGGAGAAGCCAGCCACCTGTGAACCAGAAAGCAAGCCCTCCCCAGACCCCGAATCCGCTGGTGCCTTAGTCTTGGATTTCCCAGCCTCTGGAACTGTGAGAAATACATTTCTATTTTTCGTGAGCCGACTAGCCTGTGATGTTTTTGTTATAGCTCTTTGAGAGACTAAGGCAGAATTCGGTACCGGGAATGGGGTATGCTGAGAACTTCCTTCTAAAGTGAAGGATAAGTTGTTGCATCTGAGCCCCCCTACCAGCAAGAGAGAGGGAATGCCTCGTGGGTCTCTCTGGATTTTGGAGGCAGCGTGTTCCTCATTTGGATGCATCACCCCAACCAATTTACTGAGTGGCCGGAAAGGTCAAAATGTTCTGCGTGGGGCCTGGAACCAGAGAAGGCTCTTCAGTGGGCCCAGGTTGCTGTGCAAGCTGCTCTGACAGGGGCCACATGGCCCAGCAGGTCCAAGGGGGCATAAAGTGTTGGTGGCAGAGAGCGATGTCATCTGGAGCCTCTGGCAGCCCCTAGACAGAGGTGGGTCACAGCACAGTCCTTTAGGACTTTGGAGGAAGGCCCTACCGTCCTCCGCAGGTGAACACTTTTCTTTTAAGAATTAGCTCTTGGCCTGCTGTTGGGCCTTCGCAGAGACTGAATACCACCCCTGGGACACCAGGTCACCATGCAACCTGAGCCACCCCCCATCAGCTGGCTGTCCTCTGACCGGTAAGCCGTAAAGTCGGGCGTGCACAGCCACCATCAAGTGGAGTATTTGGGGTCGGGTCCCAGCAGGCCCTGCAGGCACAGGTTACACGGAGAATGGCTCAGATGGCTGTGGTCCCCACTCCTGTTACGCTGCCTCCTCTCTCCCAGCCTGAAGCTACGGCCGCACCAGAGGTTTCCTGTGATCAGTGGGCCGGGGAAGAAAAGACTGAGACCTGGCTTATGGGAGTCCTGCCGTTTTGAAGCTGGAGACCAGGAAAGCTGGCGGCGTAGCTCAGTCGCAGTCTGGAGGCCTGAGAGCTGAGGGAGCCAGTGCTGTGAGCCCCAGCTCAGGTCAAAAGGCCTGGGTACCAGGGGCACTGATGTCCGAGGGCAGCTGGAGACGAATGTCCCAGGCCACGTAGAGACAAATCCACCCTCCCTCTTCCTTTTGTCAACCTATGGGATTGGTGAGCTTGATCTTTACTCAGCCTGCTGACTCAAATGACAATCTTTTCCAGGAGCAGTCTCACAGGCACACCCAGAAATAGTTTTTACGAGTCACCTGGGCGTCCCTTAGCCAATCGGGTTAACTGCATAAAATTGACCATCACAATGTACAACATTTTTTCTGTAAAATAACCAAACCCATAAATGCAGATTATACATGATAATTAAAAAATGGCTGTGGTTGGTATGGAAAGGAGGAAAAATAGTAACTTTACAGTGGGGAAGCTCGACACACACTACCTCAACCAGCTGACCAAGGGCGATGCTAACAATACGGGCCTGTGGCAGTACACACTCTCCGCAGGGCATGCTGGGTGCGGCGCGGCACCTCTGTGGTGCTCCTGCCCCAAACCCATAAGCCCAGTGTAACCATAAGGAAAAGATCCGAGAAAGAGTCCAGCTGAGGGATATTCTGTGAGACACCTGACTCCTCAAAACTGTCCAGGTCTTCAAAAATCAGGAAGGTTTAGGAAACTGTCAGTGAAGAGGAGCCCAGGGAGACAGGATGAGTACATGTAGTGAGCTGCCCTGGAAGGGATCCCACGGCCGAGAAAAGGACCTCAGTAAAAACGGAGGAGGCCCGAGCGAAGCGTGGGGTTTAGTTAATAATGCGTCAATATTGGCTCGACGACTGTGACAAATGTACCGAACGGGTGTAAACTGTTAGCAGCAGGGGAGGGTTGGTATGGAGTATATGCGAACTCGGCACATTGTCTTCACAGCTGTTTTGTAAATCTAAAACTACTCTAAAATTTAAAAGTTTATTTAAAAAATAGCTGTACTCAAATCAATTCATTAAAAAAAATAAGTGAGGCCCTCTGGCTTGGTAGGAACCTTAAAAGCCACCTAGTCCAAGTCCTCCTTTCTTTCTTTCTTTCTTTCTTTCTTTCTTTCTTTCTTTCTTTCTTTCTTTCTTTCACACAAGGGCACTTTATTTTAAAAATCCACTTCATTTAAACAAAACATTAAGCAGAATTCCAACTATTTACAAATCCACGTAGCTTTGCCAAGGCCTTGGGTTTGGCCTGGCCCTCCCCCACCGCCTGCCTCTGAAGCCTCACTGAGAAACACCCTCTGCACCCCCTGCTCTCTTGGCCCCGCTGTCCCGTGACACCCCAGGCCACCCCTGAACACCACCACAAATGGGTGCCTCCCCAGGAAAGCAGCTGTTGATATTTCTGTGACTTTTTATGACTGTTACGATTCCTTGAATTTTTTTCAACATTGGGTCAAAACTGTTTATAATTTTTTCTGTCTATTGGCTTCAGTCTCATACAGAATAAATGTTAAATGGAGTTTTCCACAGTGATTTTTGATTTTTAGAGGATCGATACATCTCCCCACCCACACCCCCATGGCCCAGGTCTTACACAGCGCAGACACCCCCGCGCCTTCAGCTGGGTGCTAGTGACAGGGCGGCACGCACCGGTCCCGTACAGGCCAGCCTCCAGATTGCTCTATATGGGCCCATTCGTAAACTCCCTCTTGGCTTTACTGTCTTCCCTACTCCACGTGACTCTAGGACCCTTCTGTCCACCCAGTTCTTCCGAATACCCTTAGCTGTCATGCCCACGGCCTTTTTATTGAGCCAGTCTTGCAACCTGGCTTTTCTCACAAAAGCTGTTTCAAATCTTCCCTCCTCCACTTTCCTCAAACCCATAATCCTGCCCCCAGCCCCACTTTATCTCAGCTGATCAATCCTTAGTACCACTTTAAAAATAAAGTGGATGTCACGAGATGAGAAATCCTTCAACTTCTTAGCCCTGACCTCAGAGCTTACCTGCAGCTCTGCTCATCTCTTTCTCCTCCCCTGCTAAGGGGGGCCCATCTCCTGTCTCAGGCTAGTTTTACCATCAGCGTTTCGGATCTTATCACCTCCTGCTCTCTCGGACCTTGTCAATCTACTGCCCCTTAGGTAGCCGTTCCCTTGCTGAAATTGCTTCTGGCAAGATTACCAAAGTCCTCCTTGGCATTTTGAGTTTACTTAATTCATTCTTTTATCAAATATTTACGAAGCACCTGCAATGTACCAGACACTGTAGTATGCAGCGTGGATTCACCAGTGAAGGGGGCAGATGATATTAGTGTTTGTGTATAGGGCTGGGTATCGGGGAGGAGATAATTAATAAATGACCAAGTAAATGTATAAAATGTCAGGGGGTGTGATAACTGCAGATGAGAAATGAGTCAGGGTAAGAAGGAGGGTTGTTAGTCCAGCCAGAGTGATCAGAGAAGCCCTCTCTGAGGAGGTGGCATCTGAGCTGAGATCTGAAGGAAGGAAAGGCTGGACCACTCTTAGATCTGGGGAAGAGCATGACAGCGGGTGGGAAATGCAACCACAATGACCCAGGATTAGGAATGAGAAGGTGTATTTGAAGAATGACCCTCAGATCCATGTATTTGGATCAGAGTGAGCAAGTTAGAAGGGCAGAGAGGAGACTGGAAAGAGAGGTGTCAAATCACATACTTTTGAACTTTGACACACATTTTTGGTTTAGCTTCCAGATTTTCCTCCACCTTTTCTTGCTGTTCCTACTTAGCCTCTTTTGCAGATCCTCTTCTCTGGTATTTATGCACTGGTATTTGGCAAGATTCTATCCTAAGCCATCCTCCCTTGTCTCCGGACATACTGTTCTTAGACAGGACAGGGCAGACACTTAATAAAGGTTATGTTATTCTTAATACTTTGAGTTCCATGTCCCTTCTGTTAACTCTTCCCAGATCAAACTCTGCTTTGTCTTTAGATCAGCTGAATTGTGGCTCAATATTCATATATAATCTGAATAAGCAAGGATGACAATGGGATTCTCTCCTCCATTATTTTTAGGTCCTTTAATTCTCAAATGTGGGCTATGTCTGTGTTTTAACCATTGCAATAGCCCTAAGGCCTAGTACGGTGCCTGGCTGATTACAGAATGAATATATGAATCCAGTGAAGAAAGGCACGTGGTTCATTGTATTGGTTTGTAATGAATATTACTCTTACCACACCCTTATGTTCCTAGAGATAAATTTTCAGACCTTCACAGGATACCTGTGTCTGTGTTACATTTTGTCCTGTTATTTTTGGCTCATATTCTAGGATTTCAAGATATTTAGGCATTTTGCTTCAACCATGGTAATCAATTTTCCTCTGATTTTGACAAGAATATCTTTTATATCTTTGATTCAGTCATTGATAATACTGATGAAGAGGGGAGTCCGGAGACACAGTTAACCCTCCAGATAATGTGATGGTTTCTTTTTTTAAATTTTAATTTATTTTTAAATTATATTTTGTTGATTATGCTATTACAGTTGTCCCAATTATTGTCCCTTTGCCTGCCTCTACCCAGCACCCCCACTCCCTCAGGCCATCCCCACGCCATTGTTCATGTCCATGGGACATGCGTGTAAGTTCTTTGGCTACTCCATTTCCTATACTGTACTTTACATCCCATGGTTATTCTGTAACTACCTATTTGCACTCCTTATTCCTCTCACCTCTTCACCCATTCCCCACACACCTCTCCCATCTGGCAACTATCAAAATGCTCTCTATATCAAGGATTCTATCTCTGTTCTTCTCATTTGCTTAGTTTTTCAGATTAAGTTGTTGATAGATATGTATTTATTGCCATTTATTGTTCTGAGTTTTGATCTTCCTTTCCTTAAATGAGTGCCTTTAACATTTCATATAATAATGGTTTAGTGATGATGAACTCCTTTAGCTTTATCTTGTCTGGGAAGCTCTTTATCTGCCCTTCAATTGTAAATGATATCTTTGCTGGGTAGAGCAACCTTGGCTGTAGGTCCCTGCTTTTCATGACTTTAAATATTTCTTGCCAATGTTTTCTAAGCCTGCAAAATTTCTTTTGAGAAATCAGTTGATAGTCTTATGGGAACTCCCCTGCTTTTCTCTTACTGCTTTTAAGATTCTCTCTTTATCTTTAACCTTTGGCATCTTAATTATGGTGTGTCTTAGAGAGGGCCTCTTTGCATCCACCTTACTTGGAACTCTTTGTGCTTCCTGGACTTACATGTTTATTCCTTCAACCAAATTAGGGAAGTTTTCTTTCACTATTCTTTCAAATAGATTTTGAATTTCTTGTTCCTTCTCTTCTCCTTCTGGCACCACTATGATGTGAATGTTGAAATGCTTAAAGTTGTCCCAGAGACTGCTTGCCTTACCCGCTTTTTTTTTAATTCTTTTTTCTTCTTGTTCTGATTTTCTTTTTCTTTTAGGTGCTTCCTGATGTTCCAAATCATTGATTTGATTCTTGGCTTTGTCTGCTCTACTGTTGTTTCCCTGTAAATCGTTCCCTATTACAATTAGTGTAGCCTTCATTTCTGACTGTATCTTTTTTATGCTGTTGAGGTCCTCTGTAAGTTCTCTGAGCATCCTTATAATGGTCATTTTCAACTCTGTCTAATGAGTGGCCTAATGTAAATGGTGTCATTAGGGTCCAGTGGCACAGCCTCCCCTATCACCAAAGCTGGGTACTCGAGGTGTACCCTTCATGTGGGCTGAGTACACCCTCCTCTCACAGTTGAGCTTTGATTGCTGTTAGCAGGTCAATGGGAGGGATTTACCCAGGCCAGTCAGCTGCAAGGACTGGCTGTGACCACTGACCACCAACCTTTTGTGGAGAATCAGCTGTACAGGGACCGGGTGGAGGTGCTCTGATGTGACCTGTAGCTGTCCATTGGGTGCGCGGGCTCTGTGGTTCCCCAGATGGTGCAGGCCAACTTCAGCCCCCACCTGTGTTCTGCCAGGGACCACCCTGCATGAGCTATCAAGCAATCTGAGATGGCTGCTACTTGCACTGTGCTTGGAGATTTACAGGTGAAGCCAAGCTGCGAATGTAGGCTCGTTGCTGCTAGTGCCAGATTTGGGACCACTTAGCAAGAGGTATGAGAGCTGGGGGCTCACTGAGGCTGGCTGTTGCATGTTTGAGAAGATTTAGGAAGTTGTGAAGCATGAACCAAGACTAACCATTCATATGGAAAAGTCACGGTTAACAGCTTGGGTGGGCCTGTAATTTGGGTGGGATGGAGTCTCAGGGGATCTCCAGCGTGGGGGAAAGAGTATTATTCAGGTTGCTGAAGCCTCAGATATGCTGGCTCTGTGGCTTTGTTGGGGGATGATTCAGAAAAGGGACAATGCCCTCTGCCCACATTTTTGTCTGGGAGAAAGCTCTTCTCCAGCTCTTGCCTTTATGTCAGACACTTCAGTGCCTCCCTATATGTCACTGGTCCCTTTCAAGCTGCTACGCTGGTACTGGAGCTCTGTGGGAGTGAGTCTGAGTAAGTCTGTGTGTGGGTTATTTAAGAGGAACTGCTTGGAACTCCTGAAGTTTCTCCCACCAACTCAATTCATGCTAGTTTTTGCAGCCAGAAGCTATGGGGACTTATTTTCCTGGCACTGTAACCCCGGGAGTGAGGGCCTGGTGTGGGGCTGGACCTCCTTGCTCCTGAGATATCCCTCCCAAATTTTTATCCACCACACATGGATGTGGGACCAGCTTGTTCTGTGTCCACCTGTCCTACCAGTCTAGGTGGATGTGGCTTCTTTCATTCCGTAGTTGTCAGGCTACCATTCAGCTTGCTATCTGACAGTTCTGAGTGATGATTGCCCTATAGTTTAGTTGCAATTCTGATGTGGTTGTGTGAGGAGGCAAGCTGTGTTTACCTACACTTCCATCTTGTCCAGAAACCTCCCAATAATGTGATAATTTTTAAACCCTGCTCTATGACTAATATGTGTCCTTTTACAGTAATGGAATCACTTAATTAGGATGCTAGAAGGAACATTGAATATCATTAATCAGGTCTGTGCATTTTGCAGATGAGGAAACCATAGCTCTTAGGTATTAAGTCATTTCAGCAACATCACATGGCTCATTAACAGAGGACCTGGGATGAGGAACCAAATGCCATTTATTCTAGGTTTCCATGCGCAATTCATTTTTATTCTTTCCTTTCTATTTCTGTGATCTACTATTTGCTGCTGAGTGACAAATTACCCCAAACCTAGCAGCTTAAAACAATAATAAATGTTTTTATCTCACAGTTTCTTTGGGTTAGGAACTCAGAAGCTCGGAGGGTTGATTGTCACCTAGGATCTCCCATGGGATTGTATCTGGACAGCAACTGCAATTGTCTGAAGCTGCGGCTGGGCTGGAGGATTCCGTCAAAGATGGCTCACTTGTAGGGCTCACAAATTTGTGCTGAAGATGACAGATCTCAGTTACTCACCACATGCACCTTGCAATGGGGCAGCTTGAGGGTCCTTGCAACGTATCACCTGACTTCTCCTGGAACAAGTGATCCAAAAAAATGAGAGCAGAGAGGCAGTCACGTTGTCTTTTGTGAGCTGACCTCAGAAGCTTCACTTGTTAGTTCTGTAGTGTCCTATTGGTTACACGGTTCAACACTATCGAGGGCTATTCAGGGCGAATACCATGGGTGGGGGCACGGGGTGCCTCACAGGCTACCTGCCACTTTTGGGCAGCACCCCAGCTGAGACTCTGTATTTTTTCCCAGAGTAAAATTGTAACTTCTGAATGATCTTCCCATCTCTAATTTTTTTCCCTTTTGAGTGCAAATCTCATAGAACTGCCTGATGAGTCTTGGAAAAATTCAGCTCTGATAATATCATTCTAATTCCACTTCTTTTCCCTCTGTTTTTTAAAAGAAGTTGAAAAGCTGGTTGTTGCTAAGATGATCATATACTTTATTATCCAAACCACAGGACTTTTGAGAGTGAAACAGGGTGCTCTTAGCAACTGTGCAGGAACCAGAGTTGTAAATTAACACTGCCTGGAGAAAGCCAGGATTTATAGTCCTCTATTGCCTACCAATTAAAAATAAGAACATCGCTCTCTCCATTTTTTTTATAGTGACAGCAGCTTTCTCTTTCATCATTTTTCTTTCTGTCAGCATTGATATTTCTTCTTCTCTATCCAACGATACTGTTTTGTGTTTCCCAAACATAGTCAGACTTCAATACTTTCTTTCTGTTTTTGCATATACTATTTCTTCCAAATGCAATTGCCTCTCCACTTCCAGACTCCAGCCTCTTCTAGAAGGCTGCAGTAGCAACTGCCTCCCACACACTGTGCTCTTTTATCTTGAGACCCCCATGGGATTTTTTTACTTCTTCCATCCTTCTCTTCTTTCCTCCCACTCCTCTTCCTTTCTCCTTTTCCATATAATTACTCAGTGTCTTCTGTGTGCCAAGTGCTAAGTATCTATGCACTTATCATAATTTTCTTCTTATGGTTATTTGTGGAACTATTTTGTCTGCCCTACAAGTTTTTCAATATATTTTTATTTTTCAATTACCATCAACATACAATATTATTAGTTTCATGGGTACAACTGAGAGATTAGACATTATAAAACTTATGAAATGATCATTCCAATAAATCCAGTACACATCTGCTAGGACCTACCTGGCACTATAAATAATTATTACAATATTAATGACTATATTTTCTATGCTGTACTTTACATTCCCATAACTATTCTCTAAATACCAATTTGTACTTCTTAATCCCTTCACCTTTTCTACCCATCCCCCCAACTTCCTTCGCATCTGGCAACTGTCAAAATGTTTTCTGTATCTATGACTCTGTTTTTGCTTAATTATTTTGTTTCTTAGATTCCACCTATAAGTGAAACAATACGGCATTTACCTTCACCTGACTTATTTCACTTAGCATAATAGCTTCTAGATCTGTCCATGTTGTTGCAGATGGCAAGACTTCATTTTTATTTTTTAATGGCTGAGTCATATTTCATTGTATATATTGTATTACTTCTTTATGCATTTATTCACTGGTGGACACGTTGCTTCCATATCTCGGCTATTGTAAATAATGCTGCAATGAGTTATTTGAGTTTCAGGTTTCTTCAGATAAATACCCAAAGGGGATTTGCTGGTTCCTTCTTTGTCTCCTGTTATACCCTTTATTTTAAGTTTGCTTTGTCTGGTCTAAGGCTTACTACCTCAGCTTTTTGTTTGTCCCTTTTTGTTTTCATGAAATCTCTTTTTTTGTCCCTTTCAGCCTGTGTGTGTCTTTCTATTTGAAGTGAGTCACTTGTAGACAGCATATGGAAGGTTCTTATTTTGTTGTTTGTTCAACCACTGTATGTCTTTTGATTGGAGTATTTAATCTATTTACATTTAAAGTAATTGTTAATAAAGATGTATTTATTGCAATTTTATTATTCATATATTTAAGCTTTCTTTCTTCTCCTTCTTAAAGAAGACCTTTTTAACTTTTTTTTTTTTGTAATAATGGTTAGGTGGTGATGAACCCCATTAACTTTTTCTTGCCTGGGAAACTCTTTATCTCTCCTTCAATTCTACACAATAGCTTTGCTGGGTACAGTAATCTTGGTGTGGGTTTTGCTTTTCATCACTTTGATTATTCCTTATCAATCTCTTCTGGCCTGAAAGGTTTCTGTTAAGAAATCAGCTGACAGCCTTGTGGGAGCTCCTTTGTAGGTAACTAACTACTCTTTTCTCGCCACTTTTATTCATTTTTTAAATTATTTTTATTGCATTTTTCCAGTACCCTTTATCACCCTTATTCCCTTTCCTTCCTGTAATCACCACATTGCTGTCCATGTCCACGTGTCCTTTTTCCTTTTTGCTTGATCTCTTTACCCCCCACCCCACAGAGCTGTCAGATGTAAGAGTTGGTCTCTGTTTTGCTTGTTAGTTCAGTTTGTTCATTAGATTCCACATATGAGTGAAATCATATGGTATTTGTCTTTCTCTGACTGGCTCATTTCACTTAGCATAATGTTCTCCAGGCCTATCCATACTGTTGCAAAGAGAAAACCTTTCTTCTTTCTAATGACTAAGTAGTATTCCATTCTGTAAATGTCCCATAGTTGTTTCATCAACTCATCTACTGATGGACACTTGGACTGCTTCTAAATCCTGGCAATTGTAAATAATGCTTCAATGAACATAAGCGTGCTTATATTCTTCTGAATTAGGTTATGGGTTTCATTGGGTAAATTCCTAGAAGTAAATAAGGCAGGGTCATAAGGAGTTCCTTTTTTAATTTTTTGAGCTACCTCCACACTGCTTTCCACAGTGGCCACACCAATCTGTATTCCTACCAACAGTGCATATGAGGGTTCCCCTTTCTCCACATCCTCACCAGCACTTGTTGTTTTTTGATTTATTGGTGATAGACATGCTGACTGGTACAAGGTGATATCTCATTGTGCTTTTAATTTGCATTTCTTTGATGATTAGTGATGTTGAGCATCTTTTCATACGCCCATTGGCCATCTGTGTGTCCTCTTTGAAGAAGTGTCTATTCAAGTCCTTTGCCCATTTTTTAATTGGATTTTTTTTTATTAGTTAAAATTTATAAAGTTCTTTATAAATTTTGGATATTAACCCTTTATCAGATGTATCAGCAAATATGTTGTCCCATTCTGTGGGTTGTCTTCTTATTTCATTGATGGAATACTTTGCTATGCAAAAACATTTTCATTTGATGTAGTCGCATTTGTTTATTTCTTTTCTTTTGTCCCTTACCTGAGTAGGTATATCAGATAAAATATTGCTATGAGCAATGTCCAAGGTTTTATTGCCTATGTTTTCTTCCAGGATTTTTATGGTTTCAGGTCTAACATTTAAGTCTCTCTTGATGCTTTTAAGGTTCTCTCTTTGTGTTTAAACTTTGACATATTAATTATGTAGCGTCTTGGTGTGGGCCTCTGTGGGTCCATCTTGTTTGACACTCTCTGTGCTTCCTGGACTTGGATGTCTATTTCCTTCACCAGATTAGGGAAGTTTTCCCTCATCATTTTTTCACATAGGTTTTCAATTCCTTGTGCCCTCTCTTCTCCTTCTATTACCTCTATGGAATGCTTGAAGTTTTCCCTTACAACTATCCTCATTTTTTGGATTCTTTTTTCTTTTAGTTGTTCTGATTGGGTGTTTTCTGCTTCCTTATCTTCCAAAATCTCTGATCTGATCCTCTGCTTCATCTACTTCACTGCTAATTCCCTGCAATATATTCTTTGTTTTAGTTAATGTATTCTTCATTTCTGACTGGTCCTTTTTTATGTTTCCAACTCAATTTTTAAGTTTTCTATCTCTTTGTTGAAGTTCTCACTAAATGCCTTTACTCTTCACCTAAGTTCATTGAGCATTCTTATAAGTAGTGTTTTAAACTGTGCATCTGGTAGATTGCTTGTCTCCCTTCTATGTAGTTCTTTTCCTGGAGTTTTGTTTCCTTCTTTCATTTGGAACATGTTTCTTTGCCTCCTCATCTGGCTGCCTCCCTGTGTTTGGTTCTGTGTATTAGTTAGAGCTGCTACATCTGTTGGTCTTGGCAGAGTGGCCTTATGTAGTAGGTGTCCTGCAGGGCCCAGTGGCACAGCCTCCCCAGTCACCTTAGCTGGATGTTCCAGATGCACCCCTCCTGTGGGCTTGTGTATGCTCCAATTGTAGCTGAGCCTTGGTGCTGCTGGTGTGTCAGTGGGAGAGATTTATCCCCGGGCAGATTTGCTGTGAGGCCTGGCTGGGACCACAGCTGAGAATCAGCTGTGCAGGGCCTCTCCTGACTGCCAAGTCTGCCCCTTGAGAGTGTCGCTTGCAGAGGTGGTTGGGGGTGCCCCAGCATGGTCTAAAGCTGACCACTAGCATGCTGGTGCCGGGGCCTCCTGGGAGCTGCAGAGTAAGGTCAGCTGCTCCCTGGGCCCTGCCTGAGGCCTCTCGGCATGAGCTAGGAAGTGATGTGCCGATGGCTTGTGGCTTGTACTGGGCCTGGAGGCTCCTGGGAAAGGCCAAGCTGTGAACCGAGGTTGGTTCCACTCCCACTGGTGCTGGGTTTGGGGCTACCTAGTAAGAGGTACAGGACATGCTGAAGTCAGATGCTACCTGTTTGGAGTTTGTGAGCCTTTGAGAGTTTTTAGGAAAGTTAGCAACACGAGCCAAGAAAGGCCACTGAAAGCAGCTTGGGGGAGTGGGTGAGCCCACAAGCCGGGTAGGGTGGGGTCTCAGGGAATTACCAGAGCTGGCCAAACTGTGAGTCAGGTTGATGGAGGCCTTCTGGCTTTGTCGGGGAAGGGCGCAACGAAGGAACAATGACCTCTGGCTTTGTCGGGGAAGGGCGCAACGAAGGGTAAACATTGTAGATCCTTAACAAATTTTAGTTTAACGAAATCAGGTTCTGGAAAAGAAATCTTCTAGAAGATTCTGATCTTCATACTAAGGGCTTTTCCCTTCAAGCTGGTTTTCTTTCTCTGCTGCAACACAAATAAAATTAAATAGTAAAATTTTGGAAATGTATGGAGCAAAGGAGTGCACCCTTCTATCTTTTGACGTCTTCAGATACATCTGCCCTTGGTATACAACTAAATGATGTCTGGACTCACTTCTCAAAGAAGGAGCTAATTGTTACATTGTTTCTTTCCCCTATTGCCTGCCTACCCAAAAGGGCAAAGGAAATATTAGAGTTTCCCCAGGTGAAATGTGGGTATTACTTATTACCCAAGAAGTCAAATATATTCACGTAGTGATTTTCAAGCTTGGCTACACGTTGGAGTCCTGAGGATTGTTTGGCAACCCTGATGTCCCAGCTGCAGTGCAGACAGGATATATCGGGGTCTCTGTGGGCGAGACCCGGGCTTTATACCAAAGCTCCTCAGGTGATTCCAACGAGGAGCCAGAGGCGAGAACCCCTGTGCTCTACCAAATGGCCCTGATTGTGTGGTGAAAGACCCAAGTTGTTCATGACCTTGAGTAAGTTTCTTTGTCTCTTTTGACTATAGCCCATCTGTGAAATACGGTTTCCCATTCAAATATTTTTCTGTCTGCTCTACTGTTGAGAGAATCAAATGAACTATCAGAGAGAAAAGGTAACTAGAAATAAAGACTCTGAGAATTCCGTCACCCCAGTAGCCTCTAACTGCAACTCCACACTACTAATGGCTTGGTCACTCTGGAAAAGTGAGGTTGGTTGATGAATGTACCTCGCTGTGGTGGAGATAAAAGCTTCTCTGCTCTTTACCTCTCCTTCCGCCCCCCTCCCCCCAATTCACCGCTCTTCCATGGAAAAGTCTGCTTGCCCTGTAGTTATCTCCATTTTCTGTGGCTTAGAGGGGCTTTCCCATGTGGCCTGCTGCGCTCCCTCTCCCCAAGATGTGACGGATCCAGAGAGGACTGCCCGTCCCTGACCCGAGACGTTGGAGTTCGTGGTCTGCAAGTGTATCTTGTGCCTGGAGACAAGGACTGAAGTACGGATTTCACTCTCCTTGGGACAGAGAGGAAGAAAAAAGTTTTCTCATTGTCTGGCATTGTGGGATCATAGCAGTGAATATTTTCTAAATACTATGTGCGAGCCAGGCTCTTTGCCTGCATCAGCCTATTTCATAGTCGCGCCAGAGGGGCAAGCTGGGCGCCGTTGTCATCCCCATTTCGTAGATCAATAGGCAGGGATGTAGAGAGGAAGAGCCACTTCTGCAGGGCTGCTAAACTGTTAAGGGAAGGATGTGAACCCAGAAAGTCTGAAAACAGAGCTCTTTTTTAGTAGGCAGTGTGCCAGGCACTGTATTTTTTTAACTCATTTAATCTCTGACAGCTGTGTGAAGCAAAGCCCCTAACCTTTATTTTACAAAGAAACGAGGATGCACTAAGGTTAAGTGACCTGCCCGTGGTCACACAGGTAAGATGAAATTGTTTGGGTAACAATACGAAGGAAGGCTGACTAAGCTGTGTGGGATTTTCTTACATCCCCTGCCCTCCCAGAAGTGAAAGCAAGAAGGCAGCGGACAGCTGGCCATTCTGCCAAAGGCGTCACAGCAGCTCCTGACAAGGGTGTGAGGAGGCTTCCTGGCCCCCAAGCGCTGTGTGTGCCCACTCAGATCCTCCTCCTCACAGCAGCCACAGGAGGCAAGGGCGCGTCATCCGTGCTGTGCAGAACTCATGCCATTAACCGCCGGGCTCCCCAGCCTCCCGGGGCGGTGCTTGTCCCAGGGGCTGCCTCCTGCCGGGGAGCTCCAGGGACCAGTGAACAAGCCGGGGGCGCCCTCAAGGCTCTCTCCTCCTGGAGCAGAGAGCCAGGCACAGGCAGACCCCCGGCCTGGCTTGATGAGCGCAGCCGGTGATGCGCATGGCTTTGGTTTAGCCTTTCATGGGGAGCAGGAGGAGTGAATCGAGACGTCAGCGTGCCCACTGGGAGTCGCACCGGGGAGAGCTAGCTGGAGGCTTGGGAAGGCCCCTTCCGACAGCCACCCTTGGGCCTGGATCCCGGGGAGCGGGGGCATGCTCTTATATTCCTTCTTCAGAGAAGAAATCTGGCTTGGCCGGTGCAGCTCAGTTGGTTCGCGCATTGGAGCGTCGCCCCATGCACCGAAAGTTCATGGGTTTGATTCCCAGTCCTGGGCGGGGCCTGTGCAAGAGACAACCTCTCTCTCTCTCTCTCTGTCTCCCTCCCTCCCTCCCTTCCTCTCTCTAAAACTTGATGAATATATCCTTGGGTGAGGATGAAAAAGGAGGGGGAGGAAGGAGTTGGGAACTGACTGAAAGAAGGTGAAGGGATTAGTCAAAAAGAACATGGCATGAAGGACCCATGGACGTAAACAACAGCGTGGGGGCTGACCACGGGAGTGAGGAGTGGGCAGCGTGGGGGTGTGTGAAGGGCGGACATTGGGGCAACTGTAACAGGATGAACAATAAAAAATAAAAATAAATTTAAAAATAAAATTAAATACATCTTTTAAAAAAAGGAAATCTTCCTTCTGGTTTACTTCTATCCACATTAGGATAATCTTAATAACCAGATAATTATTATTATTATTGTTATAATAATAATTACTGAGCACAACTTTTACTGAGTACATACTGTGTGCCAGGCACCCTGCTAAGGCACCCCGCCAAGAACTCTGGTGAGTTACTCAGCTGTCACAGGGGTCAGGCAGGAGCTATTACTTCCGCTTAGCAGGTCTGGAAAGTGGGATGAGAGATGTTAGCTGGATTTCCCAGTGTCACAGCCAGTGGGTGGCAGTCAGGACTCAAGACCGTGTCCACCCTCCTGCCTCCTGTTGAATAGTCCTCAGAAGACAAACCCCCTCCCCCATCACAACCCCTGGAGCTTTCCAGAACTAGCCTCGCAGAACACAATGTTCTGGACCTGTGAGGAATTAAAAGTGATTTTCCTACTCTCTCATTTAAACAAACAAACAAACAAACAAACGAAACCCACCACCTTTTTATAAAATAAAATACAGACACAGGTCAAGCGATAAAACTCTGTTGGCTATTTCAGAAGCCCTTCTAGGCACCCTGATTTATTCAAAACTGCCCCTCCCACCCCCCAACCAGGAATCACCCTCCTCTTATTGCCTTATACTTTTCTCAGCCAACTGCAAATCCCTTGACATTCTCGTACAGTCTTTTCCATTTTAAAAAATCGTCATGTCTTAAAAGTCTCTCTTAGTCTCCAGGTTGACCTTTCATCTCCTCCTTCTCCTTAAACTTTCTCTCTTGAAACTCAGGCCATTGGGCCTGTGAGTCTCTTGCAGTCTGGCTTGCGCTGCTTGCTCAGTCTTGATTCAACTCGCATATTCTTTGTCCTCCTCGGATTCTGCAAATTGGTTTCCGGACCCAGGAGTTTGATCGGAGCAGATCATTTTGGCAAGATTGCGGATGTATTGTTTTCCTCTTGGGGAAGCCCATAATGCCTGATGGTCTCTCTTTTTGTGGCCCATTGTTGCTCAGTGCCTCGATTCATCAGTTCTCTGGATGTTGTGAAATGGTGACGTTCCATCATTTTTTTAAATTTATGTGTTGGAATACTTTTCAAAAGCGGTGCTTACTCTCAACACCTACTGGCTTATCTGGTGTTGCAGCTGATATAGGGGGAAAGAGGATAGATGCTTGACTCTTTTCCTTTATTTGCCAGTTTTCAACATAATGAATTAATTACTTGAAACGTTGAAGGGAACATTGAATGTGATGAATTAATTTTGTCGTTTTTTAAAAAATTTAATATCTCATTTTAAAGGTGAGGTAACCAAGAGCCAGAGAGTTCAGTAACCGATTTACCACCCAGCACACTGGGGTCACAGCTATGGGCAGAGAAGTGCATTCCCGCCTCTCAGTTTGTTTGGATCTTCCCCTTTCGGGAGCAGAACCCCAGGCCAGGAGCCCGAGGCCCGCAGGCGTCCCTGAGAGCCCCTGAAATGGCCGCTAAGCGTCTGAAGCGTTGCCCAGCTTCCCCCCGGCCGCCTGCCTTCCCGCCTATTTCCTGCGGCCAGGCTGAGACTCATCGGTGACGGCCAGGGACACCTGCGGTCTGTGGACTGCTTCTCAGCGGGGGGAGCTGCCAGCCCTGGACATTCCGCCCAGTGTCAGGGAGTCGTGGGAATGTGCCCAGGTTGCTGTGGGGAGGTTTTCAGCCTTGGCTGCCACAAAGCACCTGCCTGCCAAATCCCGTTTTGCTGACTCTCAGCAGGAAAATGGGGAGTCAGAGTAGAAAGTTCCAACCTGTCAGCAGAGAAATAGTGGAGACACTATTTCTCCCCACCACGTTAACTGTCTTAACGAGAGAGAGAGAGAGAGAGAGAGAGAGAGAGAGAGAGAGGAAGAATATTTGGTAAAGGAGGTTTGGGAAAGAGATGAAGGAGCAAATGATCAAACAGGAGAAGGGAGAGTATGTCACAACCCTGTGTGCATGCAGGGCATGAGAGAGAGAGAGAGAGAGAGAGAGAGAGAGAGAGAGGCTCCCCACCTCCTGAAGACTGTTCAGGAGTCCATCTGTTCACACCTACTTATATAGCTGATGACCTCAGACCCACCCACTTGTCCTCCTCTCCCCTTCCCAGCTCTTTGTCCTGCCTCCCCAACCTCGTTTCCTGGCTGCCAGGCTGGGCAGGAGTGACGACAGCAGAACGAGGCTAGTGAGAGATAAGAACATGCTCTTTTATGTAAGGACGCAAATTCCTGCTCACTTGTGGGCTAGAGAGCCCGTCAAGGACAAGGACAAGGCTGCCGCCAAGGGCTCTGGTGTGTGTTTGGAAGCACACCGTTGTTTGTCCTGCCTGGGAAGGAGGCCGCTTGGAGTGCACTCTTGGAGGTGAAACAAGACCCGACAGTGGGAGACACTGTCGTCAAGTTGGGGTCTTTGGGGCAAGGGGTGCCAAGAAAGGGGTCACTCTAGTTTTTCTTGGCAGAATATCCTGGAGTACGTCAACCTCTAGAAGAGGAAAGGGCATAGTAGACAAGATGCTATAGTGCAATGTTTTTAAAATTTTAAGTTGTGAACCTAATTCAGTGAGTTGTGATCAGATTATTATAAAAAATGAAATAAAATACACAATAGACCAGTGCACGTTGCACAAAGAAGGTCGATATTGTTTCATGAAACCTTTTTTACTGTTGTGTGTGTGTGTGTGCTGGGTTGTAATGTACTTTTTACTGTAAGTCACAGCCCAAAACTTCGAATATCATTGCTACTTTAGAAAGTATCGGGGTGAAGCGTTGGATTCACTGCAGGCTCTGCCATGAAATTGTCATGTGGTCCGTGGTCGGTTGTTTCACCTTTCTGATCTTCATTTCCTCATCTGTGAAGTGAACGAATGAGAGAAAGTGAAGGACGGGATCGCACTGGTGATTTCTAAGGCTCCTTCCAGCCATCAAATTCTATCATTTTTAAGATAACTGAGAATTCAGCCGTGTTTAAAGGTTCCCTGGAAGGAGATGGCATCCTCTCCGGTGTGCAATAATTTCCATTAAGAAGAACGTCTTTTTCCTCAGGCTTAGTCCACTCATCGACTCGCCTGGTATAGGTTGTTGTGTTGACACTGTTCAAGGTACCAGGGGATCAACACTCAAAACACAAAACCCCCGCACATACCTTAAGAATCTATGAAACAGTTTGTGTTTTTTTCATTTACCTCACATTTAAAACAAAAAATAAAAATAAAACTGAAAACCTTCTGTAGGCTTGAGAAGACAGTTATTATTTTTCAATAATTGGCTGGGTTCTTAGTTTTTCCTTCTATGTAGTGGGAATGTAATCATGGAATTCTAGCAGTATAGTAAGTCCGTGCTGAACATCGTTGATAGGTTCTGCGACCTTAAGTGAACCAACATATAACAAAATCAGTTTTACCATAATCTAATTGATATGAACAAGCGTTAATTTCCTATGACGTCTCATTGACTTTATGACGCACTGACTTATGAAACAACGTTATTTCAGGACCCACTGTGAAGGTTTGAAAGGGTTTCTGAAGGTCTTTTATACTCAGAAGGGTAACCTGACCTGATAATCCCAAATAGATAGCATTCTGAATGTTCCAGACTGGAAATTATTTTCTCTGAATGCTTTTTTTCTAGGAGCTCTTGAAATGACAGACCATTCTCTGAAAGGCAGTTCACTTTAAAAATTTCAATTCCAGCTTTTGACATATTCATCCACTCTCAGTACAGAGAGGAGAAGACTCCTTCGAGGACTCCAGGAATGGGGTCACATCCCTCTGGCGCTAGGCCAATGACTCCTAATGTTGCTGGTGGAAGTGGGGTTCTTGCGGTGTCACAGGACAGCATTCCAGGAGACCCACAAGGGAGGATGAGGTCTGGTGATAAGATTTATTTGTGGTGCCAGATGCAAAATCAAAAGAGTTCCCCTGGGATTCCATCCCACCACAGAAAAAGTCCAATCTTGCCTTCATCGGGCCCAGAATTAGGGCCAGTGTCCAGATTCTGTACCATGCCAATGCTAGTCCAGTCCAGCCTTTGTCCCCATCTGGCTAGCTTGGTCTGTGTTCTTGGCTGCGCTTCAGCTGGCGTTGTGTCCAGGCCTGCACTTGGAGACCACGTGGTCTGCACTGGGCCACAGGCGGCTGCTGAGGCCACATGGCTGCTGTGGAGAGAATGTGTGAACGAGTGGGGCAAGTGCATGTTATGGAGAGGGAGGGAGAGAAAGAGAGACAGAGGCAGAGACAGAGAGAGCTATTATCTTGCACTTGGGATGAACCAAGCACTTTTTCAAAATACCAATCAACTTGCCACGCTTTTGAGGGCTTCTGATTGGTCCGCTTGCTACCAATCTATTTCCAAGCTCTTCCAGGTTTCTGTCTCTTATTCAATCTCATCCTTTTCTCAGACTAGACTGACAGGCTTCTGTGGTCACCATCTTGGCTCCTCCTGTGCCTGTGCTCACCTCCCCCTTTATTGTTCTATCCCTGCCCCCAGTGATCTTCAGGGAACAGACTGGTGGTTCCCTGGGGAGTGCATGAAGCTGTAACTTCCTGGTGAAGCAAGCAGGCTTATGCTCCCTAGTTGATTATGCTTAATAATGTCTGATTCTCTTTGCTCCCTTTCTTTATTAATATCTAGCTACCTATGCTAACACTTTTTTTGAAGGAAGTGTTGGGTAAAATGAAACCTGCAGACTCTTGGCTACCAGGATGCTTAAATCAAAAGCAGTAGTAGTGCTGTGGCAGCTTTGGAAACTGAAATCACCCTGGTCTCCAGAGGGTGTAAGATCTTGTTGTTCCACACAACCCAGTGATTTACCATTGCTGTCTAGTTATAGCCTGGCAGTTTTAAACAGGTTTGGTAAAATGACCATTTCAAAGTGAGTTGGGCCAAGTCAGAGTGCCTAAATTCTGGGGCTATGAGCAAATTGATAGGCTGACACTTGTCTCTCTCATCACCCAAAATTAAATGTTCAGATCCATTTACTCATTCAGCAGGCATCTTTTGAATGCTGTTTACATACCAAACACCGAGCTAGATGCTGTGAGTCCAGCCTTTATCAAGGCAAAGCCTCTGCTTTCCAGGAGCTCACTGTCTGGGTGTTTCCACAGACAACAGGAAAATGTCTTGTTGCCCCCAGGGTGGTTCCAAATGATCCCGAATCCAAGGTTATGATGTTTTCTATAGTGAGGTGAAGGCTCTAGGAGTTAGAATCACGGTCTTAGCAATTTCAAATGAGAGCATGTGGATCTCTGTGAATAGGATTTAAGAAAGTGGATTTTTGTTGCCTTTGGTATTTTACAGCTGGACGTTGGACCGCCAGTTGGAGCTGTGAGGCCTAAGCCAGGAATCACGGTTTTGCTGTGTAAACATGCAGTAGTTTTAGTCCCTCTGAATGCAAGTTTCCTCAGATGCTCTCAGGAAAGGCCAGGACGCTAATAGAAAAATACGTGACATGGGAGAGAGTGATATTACAGACATTGCCCCAGTGCAGAAGCGCAGCTGGGACCTTCTTTGTTATCTCTTTACAGCTAAATGTGTTGTACAGATCCCCTGCCGCCTCTCTTACTTTGTGTGAACACAGGGTTGAGGTTATGTTAAAACTAGTATTGTAATCCAGAAGGCAATAATTGTCCGAACAAGTGATCAGATTTTACTTTATTTTTCACAATAATTTGGCTGAGTATGTAAATCGGTGGTGTGTTACAGCTCACTACTTTCTAGGGAAATAGAATACAATGGTGGGAGAATGGTAGGCCGTACTTCTCGCACCCCAAACCTTTGAGCCAGGGGGTGTTGTCCATAGGGCAAACTGAAAAAAGTCTGGCAGGATTACCTACTCATCAAAGCGCTGATGGATAGTGAACATTTACTATCAATGGAATAACTGGGACATACAAGGAATCTGTTAGGATGATTTGGACTCTCTCCAAATTGTTGAGCATGAGTTCATGCAGGATAACCCGCCTCCTGCCACTAACGCCGATCCAGCCAGTTTTTATATTCTCGTCCTTTCTCGTGCCAGACCCCTGAAGACCAGAAGTACTCTTTAGTCTAAAGTCCGCTGTAGCTGAAAGTAGAATGCTGTGGCTATACCTCCCAGGTGAAGAGCAGTATTTGCCGTTTGGGAAGGCTGGGGTAATGTGATGAGGCTGAGCTGGTCTGAGAAGCTTGTCCTCCTTTCCATTCTTTCTGGTATTTGGCCAGAGGCAGCACTGATTAGAGTAATCTTTATCAAGAGCTGGAAGAAAAGGAAGCTTGGTTACATGATTAAGTTACATAGACATTTGGGCAATAGTAAAAAGACCAGGGTTCCCAACACTGTCATTGTCTTACTTACCACAGAACTACCAGGCAAGCACTCTCAATAATTACAGTAATTTGGAAAAGGTGCACCTGGGCTAGGAAGACTTCCTTTTTCTCTTCCTGTGAGGCTCATGAAAGTCTTATAATTTTTCTGACCCTGTTCTCTCAGCTACAAAGTAACATTGTACCTATTCTAGTTTCCTTACCTAGGTGTTGTAAAATCACTCCATTTATTTGTGTTGAAGGGTTTCGCTTACAAAGGTCTGTGCAGACGTGGGTTTATTTTGGCAGCTATGCCTCTGTGTCTCTCCTGGTCTCTCAAGTGGCCCATCCTTGCCCCCTTGACACCACTGGACATTCACACCTCTCGGCTGGGGCACTTCTGGTCTTATGTGTTCTACCTGCCCTCTCTGCCCTCACAACTAGACAGGAGCTTCTGAAAATAAGATCACTTTTGTCAATTATTTATTTCTTTTTGGTTTTTAAAATGCACACATTGCGCAGGACTTTTTGGTGCTGAGTTACCAAAAGAGCCTAATTACCTGCTGGCAGATGCGGTGGCCTGAAATGGAAGGACTTTGCCTGCAACCAATGTGGCTCCCTATGAACACTGTGCCTCTAAGACATAGGCCTTAGTTCTGCCTTCAAAGTTGGCGACGTAGGTGCCTGAAAATATAGTTCACAAAGAACAAACTAATGACGGTAACAAAACCCACAATAAACAAACAGCAGCCCTGGCTGGTGTGGCTCAGTAGATTGAACACTGGGCTGAGAACCATAGGGTCACTGGTTCGATTCCCAGTCAGGGCTCCTGCCTGGGTTGTGGGCCACGCCCCTGGTAAGGGGGTGCACGAGATGTAACCACACACTGATGTTTCTCTCCCTCTCTTTCTCCCTTCCTTCCCCTCTCTCTAAAAATACATAAATGAAATCTTTAAAAAAAAACAAACAGCAAAGCAAGTGACTTTACAATATTTACAGCCTTCTTTCTTCAGAAGCGGGGCTCTCTGGACGTTCCTTCAGTGGTCAATGACAGGTACCTGGCACACCCTGAGCTCCAATTTCTTTTGAACTGTGATGGAGTTAGAGTTACTGGGCCACAAGGTCAGATTTTAGAAATGGGCTCTCTGTTCCCACCTTTCCCCATCTGACCCCACAACGACCATCTGTGGTTCTGGTAAGTTCAGGAAGGCCAGCAGGAGATTGTGGAAGGAAGGTTAGGGTTATGAGGTCAGACCTCGGGCCCTCAGGATTCATAGCACAGAAGCTTTGGCGACAAGGAAAACGAGTTAATAAAGGCAGAAGAAGACATGAGAAAAGGGGAGGAAGGATATCTTACTGAGAAAAGGAGAAAATAAGTGGAAGAGGAAGAGGGGACTGAAGGAACCAGGAAGGGGTCAGGGGGAGGAATCTGAGAGACCAACGAGAAGACTGCTTTGCTCCAACCTCCTACAGAAACAGAGCAGAAATAAGTATTTTAGAGCAAAATCAGTTGTGCCTCGATGTCCCTTAGGTGCTCCATGTGTGGCTCAACATTGCCAGAGATTCACGACTTCATAGTCCCCACGTCTCTACCAACACAAGAACCCCAGTGCTGGTAGTTCCTGTCCCAACGGGCATGGGTAGGTGTGCCCACATCCCTTAAAAGCAGTGCAGCGATTTTCCCTTCTTGAGATCTAGGACATCACACACTTACTTGGGGTGTGAGGAAGGACAAGGAAGACCTCGAAAGATGCTGGCAAAGGAAACCTCTAGATCACTTCATGTAGAGAGAGGCTGTGAGAGACGACACAAACAGCGAACGTGCCACGAGTAGGCAAGGGTTTGGGCTCCCTGGCTCTGCCACTTAATTACTGAGTGGCTTCTAGGCAGGGCTTAATTTTTTTTTTAACCTATAAAGCATCTCCATCTTCATGCTTACCTATGGTTTATTGAGATAATGGGTGCAAACCCTAAAGGGCCTTCGTTATCTTTTACGGCACTTCCCACTGCCTTGTGTTTAAATGTTTGCATAGCTTATCTTTAGCAGGATATGTGTTCACGGAGACCAAGATACAGATTCATTACCTAGCGTGGAACCTAAATATAGCAGGCAACACAAATACCTGCAACAGACATCTAACAGTTAAATAAACAAACAAGGTAATTTTTTTTTTTAAAGCAATTCTGTAGGTAGATCTCTGGAAGTCATAATGTAAGTTCTGGGACTGATGGTACTGTTTAGGCTTGATGTGGCAAGCATGCGCTTGGTGTTGCTGGCCTAGGTTACAGTTCCTTAGAGACTGAGAAATGCCTTGGAACATCCCTAATTGTTTTTTCATTTTAAATTAAGGATTAAATTCAATTTAAACATTCTTTAGATTAAACCTATTTCATTATCTTAAAACAAATGAGCAAATGAAATCTATTATGATGCCACTGTCAAGGAGGGAACGTTTCTACTCTTCCCTTCTAGGTTCTTCTGGCAGGATTAAGAATTGAATTGACATGAGAGAGATTAACTGGAGAAAATCAAATTTAATTTCATACATCCAGGGGTTCCACAAGAATATGGGGGCCCAAAGCAGGGTAGGAAATTGGGGCTTATATACTACTCTGAACTAACAAGAGGTTTGAAGCTGGGACTTCAAAGGGGAGGGGGCAATACACAATGACATAGAAAAACAAACGTTTGGTGTAAAAAAAAAATGTTTACTGGATGACGCAGAGACAATGGGACAGAGGGATGACTTGATCATACGGGCCCTTGAGAGGTTCCTCCTCGCCTGACATACCTAATTCATGTTCTACTATTGTTACCTGTGGTAATAGGTCACTTCTTAGAACAGGTGCTCTACCCAGATTCTTTTAGGGAGTTGGGTGGAAGATCAATGTTTCTTCTTATGTCTTTCGTTTCCTAAACACAATCAGCCTAAAATAATCCTTTTGCCAGAGATACATATTTTGTGGTGGCATAATAGCAAAATATTGCTCCCTGATACCACTTATTATAACACAGAAAACTATACACACACACAAAATGTTATAATTTTATTGTATGTGCAATACCATCGCACTTCTAGCAAATATATACAAAGGGATACAAGAACAAATATAAGCAATTTAAACATATAGGAGATGTAAGTTTATATTTTTAAATAGTTCCATTTCTCCTTTGAGTGAAAATGCCATGATTTCCTTAGTCATTCCCTCGTTTGATATCTTAACTGTTTGTTAACAACATTTTACTGCTCAATAAACATTCTCTTACATAATAAATTAGCATTACTATTAAAAAAATTGAAAGCAATTTGTTGATTATGTTATATGCCAGGCACTTTACTTGTAGTATATCACTAAATTTTTACACCCCTTGAAGTGTTTATTATTCTCCCCCTTTTGCACAGGAGTAGAGTGAAACCTGCAGAAATGAGTAGACACTTACTTCTGCCAAGTCACAGAGCAGGTAAACATAGAGCTGGGGTTTATACTCAGATCTGCTTAGCTTCCAAGCCCCTATTCTTCCAAACCACAAATCTCTTAGGAGCAGGATTGTAAGGTCAAAAAGTATTACTAGCTTATGGCTCTAACTACATTTTTCCATGTTGCTTTCCAAAAGCTTTGTGCTATTATATAAAGGCCCACTCCTTGAGTATAGTATTTTCCCCATAATTGTGTCCAACTTCATTTTTTTAATTGATTTTTAGAGAGAGAGAGAGAGAAATTGATTTGTTGTTCTACTTATTAATGCATTCATTGGTTGATTCTTGTATGTGCTCTGACCAGGGATCAAACCTGCAACCTTGGCATATCGGGAAGATGCTCTTAACCAACTGAACTATCTGGCCAGGGCCTGACTTCATTTTTTAAGCTAAGGAACTCAAAGACCCACATCCACTCTTTTTATTCCCTTATAAGTACTGCTTTTAGACTGAACCCTTCCTGAACTTGAGCATTACCTGCCTAGAATGGAGCACCAATTATAGTACAGTCTGCCCTGAGCTTACCTAGTCCTGGGTTGTGACCCCTGTTCAAAGGTGAGGCACTTGTGGTTTCCTGCCCTCCAAACCAGCAATGGAGGGAAATTAAACTTCCTTTTAAAAAATGTATTATCACCCCCCTTTTATTCCCTTCATCCCTCTGAGAAATGTAGCAAAGCACACTCTGTGCAAATGAGAGACATGGGCACTCCGTCTTTCCTGTTTGCCTCATTGCGTTAATGGCAGTGCAGGGGTAACTTGTCTTGGGTGGAGAGGTGATCAACAAACATTAGGAAATGTAATTATGGGAGAGGGGACATTGGAAACTTCCACAGACCTCAGGGACCATTGACACATTCCACCCCTTTCTTTTGTAATTCAGGGATGAATTTAGAGTTTCATTAAGGGCATGGAAAAAGGGATCAGAGAGAAAACATGGGGTTTCCCTCTACTGGTTTCTCTCTGAAGGGCCACAGAACACGCTCAGTGGGTGAGGTTCCTTTAATTACTGACTTTTCCCATTCGCTTCACTGGTCAAACAGTGACTTTGAGGCTCGCCCTTAGTGTTTCCTATTAAAACGGTCCCACTCCTTGGCCCTGTGATACCCATGAAGGTCTTACATATGCACACAGACAATAGCCTTTGTACAAACTCCACGCAGCTGCCATTGCTATAGCTCAGCCAAGGGTTAAACCGGTATCTTATTATTGAGGTTGGTTTTTTTTTCCCTCTTGCACCGGGCTCTTGTAAGCTTTAGAAATAAATGAAAATGGTTTATCTCTGGTTCAGAGAGGATTTTCTCCTGCGGCTGATTTTATTATAATATATAGCTTAATATAAAACCTCACGTTCTGAACGTACTTAGACTCAAAGTGGATTAGGGCTACCGGGCTTTGAGCCTTTCCAAAGCCTGAGTTATAGTACATTGTGTTTCCGTTACCAGTTGCTTCTCCTGTAATGGAAGAGATAGAAAGACCACCCATTTCAACAGAAGACCCAAATACCATCTTTACTTCCATAGAGTGTGATGGAGATAACAACTGAATGGCAAAACTACTCTTATTGTCAGGAAGCAATGACACAGCCTCCTGTTGCTTCCTACAGAAATGGGAGATGCTGAAATCCCGGAGTTCTATTCACAGTGGTAACTATAATAATGATAATAATGATCACACTTGCACCAATTGTTACCATTTTTCAGGCCCCTCTTCTCCACAGGTCTTAAAATAAATAAACCTGTATTGTAAGCTATTAAGTTGACCTCAGTCTTTATCCAGCTCTTTTTTCTTTTCTTTCTTTCTTTTTTTGGTGAGTGGAGAGCTACTGAAATGATCAGTGGATTTCACACATGCAGCCCATGTGGCCGTGTGTGAGTCAGTTTTTGTAGTGCTCTGTGGTGAGCGCACAATGTGTCTGTGCACTCAGATATCCCTTGCTCCCTGATGCACTTTATTACGTTAGCGATGGGTATGCCATGCCGTACACACCACTGCAGACATAATACTACAACCATGGGCTTTTCCTAGCATTTGGTATATATGACGGTCTACACTAAATGCTTTATGCGTATTACCTTGTTTATTTCTCACCAGCCCATGAGGTAAGCACTATGGTTATCTGTCTGATTTTTCACATGGGTTAACTGAGCTACTGAGAGATTAATTGACTTGTTCATACATGGTAAATCCAGGATTTGAACCCAGGCATTTTAATTCGGAACCCTTGCACTTCATTGCTAGTCATAGTGTTTCCCTTGAGGAAATACATGGATATGATCAGCTTAATATAATTGGAAAGTGTGTATAAATGTCAAGGTTATGCAGATATATTTGCCAAGGTTTGGGAACCCATATGTCCAGCAATGTACCTGCCCAAATCATATTTACATTGATCTCAAATAGGTCATGTGGTGGATATTAAGAATTCATGCGATATTTCATACAAGACACATGCAATAATTGTGTAGCATGGGCGTGTGAATGAGTTACCAAATCAGGACCAAGAAGCTGCCATTAAAGATCAAGATCATTCCAGACCAGAGGGGACCAGGCTAACCGTGGGAGAGCATGACCTCTGGCAGCCGAATGCTCAGTTTAAACCCCAGCGCAGCTGCCGACGACCTGCGACTCTAGGTGATCTTTCTGAGTCTTGTTTTTCTCATTTGAAAGCGGGGATAATGACTAACTCATTAGATTGATTTGAAGATTAATTGAAATCATGCCTGATTCATAGTAAGTATACAGGAAATATTAGCTAGTGTCATCCTGATTATATTAGACATTGGCCTAATTTAAATAAAATTTTCTTTTTACCTTTGGCATAGAACTTGCATCCAAAATTGCTCTTTGTAACATTTCCCCTCAGAAAACAAGCAAACTGTTCCTGAACCTGGGCCAAACACTTACCCGTACAAGGTACTTAGCACCAGTAAAACGGAAAACAAATTATTTTGACTCCGTGATACAGTCCTGAGCAGACACAGTTAGTAAAACAGTAACGGGGGGCTGAAGTAGCTCAACATTTACAACTAGGTAGTAACCTCTATAAATCCAAGACTGTTCTTTTTTAAAATTTATTTTTATTTACAGTTGACATACAGTTTTATGTTAGTTTCAGGTCTACAAGGAAGTGATACAACTGTTCTTAAAGTTTATTTTAAAAAGCACTTGCTAATCTGTTTCTGGACTGGGCTCCTCCATAATTAAGGGATTAGCGTCTTCTTCGTGGCATAGTGAACGGGCTACCAAAGGCAGCCACCAAGCAGATGCATCTTTTGCCTAGTTTTTTATCCGGAAAATGTGGAGCTGGCTTCCTCTAAGGTGTTTTTCCACTTCAAAACCCAAATGGAATGAACAGACATTTAGGGGGAATGAAATTGTGGCTTAAGGTAGGCCTGATCATGAGTGTTGGCGGACACCCTGCGGGCAGGGGACTATGGGAGAGAACAGGCTCTTCTGCAGGGAGCGCCGGGCCTCTTGGGAATTTGCTTATCTGGAGGTCTTTGAAAGAGAGTAGAATGAAATCCCTTCTTTTGGGAACCATTAAGCAGAGGCCCTCACCAATACAAGAAAGAGGGCTGGCTAAACTCCTGCTTTCTTAAGGGTTGATAGGTAAGCGGCTGTTTCCAAGTGCATTCTTGTTCCTTGCTTTAATTGCTCCCCAAAGAGCCACAGTCCAAACACCCGTACCTAAGGAACCTGAACGTTTAGTTACTCAGGAATGTACACTTTGGGCCAAGAGCGTTCCAGTCCCCGGTGCTTCTCTGGGGCCCACAGCTGTGATGGAGGCAGAGTGTGTCAGGAGAACCCCAGGGAGAGCAGGACCACAGTCATGGCTGCCCCCGAGAGCACCCGGGGCCGGGCAGACGATGCTCTGTAGAAGGGCTCGCCGCCTTCAGAGGGCTTACAGCCGGGAGGGCTGCACTGGCTGCCCCTCCGAACCTCCTGACTTGTCCTCTACCACCCGCATGTCTTCGTGCACCGCTTTTTGCCGAGAGTACACCCTGTGGGGTACAGTGAGTTTGGCAACAGGATGGCAAAGATAAATGGGACATAAATCTTGGTTTGATGGCATGTATAGTCTGAGGGAAGGTCGAAATTGCACACAGTAATTATGACACAAGATGGGAAATGAAATGTTGAAAAGCAGTGTGGGCAAACTGCTCTAAGACCTTTTAAAAAAATTGTTTATTGAACAGAAATCCTTAATTTTGGTGTAATCTAATTAGTCAATTTTTCTTACTTGTGACTGTTTTTTAAAATTTTTATACGGGTTTCTGCGAGCCAAGCTAACAACATATGTAGGGGAACGAGATCTCAAATGCTCCCTCCAACACATTTTTACCCCAGTAAGAATTGATTTCAGTGAACAGGGAGGATATTCTCCAAGGAGGAAAGAAAGAGAAGTCATAAGAGGACAGGAGAAAAGCAAGAGTGTGTATGGACTTGTTACAGAACCTCAGAACCGGGGGGGATACTGTAGACCTTTCGACCTGGAGGTGCCCCGTGAAGCCCTTTGCTCTCAGTCTCGATGTGAGACCGTGCCCAACAGGGTCAGTCTCTGTTGATGGGGAGCTCTCCGTTTGTTTTGGGTTAACAGTGTCTGGTTGCCGAAGGAAGCGGATATCTCGAAGAACATTGTGTGAGAGAGAGAGAGCGGGAGGAGAGAGTAGGACAGAGAGGGAGAAAGAGGAAGGGAGGTAACCTAGATTTTCCACATCCTAGTGGGCTCTGCCTGAAGGACAGTGGGACCAACGTGTGCCGATTGGTTGTTCTTTGAGTGAAGCTGGGGAGATTTGATTATAGTGGAGATGGAACCTAACGTCCTGGTTCTAAGGTCCAGGGATTCAAGAGCGAACTTGCACTGAGTGAGATCATGTGAGTATGCCTTCAAGAGCAGAGACTTTGTCCAGCAAGATTTAAGCCATGGCCTTGCAATCTCCTGGACACAAGTTAGAGCTACCTCGGAAGCTAAAGCAGAACCCGACGGCCCTGAAGAAGCCACTTTTAAGGGTCTTTTAGTGATTGCTGAGCTACTATTTCAAGCAAACCAACTGAGTGTCGCCTGAGCTGCCCCACTTATGAGAGGCCAAGGTTGCCCCTTTGTGCACTGGCAGGGCCTGCAGGGACCAGGCATGCCGCCGACTCCCTCAGACCTGCAGGCGGACTTCTTAACAGGTAAGGGGTATTAGAGACACCTGGGGAAAACTAGGAATTAGGACTACACTGACATTATTTGTTGCAAATGAGAAACTGCTTAATGGCCCAAACGTGCCATAAAAGGTATTTCTTGCAAGTATTTCTAGCAAGCGAGTTCTGCTAAATAATTGGGATAACGTTTCTTTTTCAAATAGTGTTTAGAATTCAGTGAAATGCCAAGGAAGTTGAAAACTGACTGAATTAAACAGGGAAACAAAGTGTGTCAGTTCGCAGAATTGTAATTCCAAATATTAATTTATTTACCAAATTGCAAATCAAATAAAATTCTTCACAAAAAGTGACAGAGAGAACCAGTTTGAACGTGACTAAAAAATGATGTTTTGCAGGAAGTTGAAATAGAGCGATACTGGGTTTGGACTCAGAATACCTGGGTTTGAATCCCATCTGGATGCCTAAACTTCTGAATCAATCTGGGCCTGTTTCCTCATCTCTAAAATGGGAAATGTGACCCTTACCTCATAGAATTTGTAAGGCTTAAGTGAGAAAATACAATGTGTGGCTTAAAAAGTCTTAGGTGAAGCTGACCGTTTTTAGGACGATGGAAGATTTCTAGCTTATGCCTGACAGAAGCAGATGTTTCATTTGGTTCAAGTCCTCATTGTTCTCTATTAGCTTTGAACAGGAAAGGATGAGAGCAGGGAAGCTGATTATTGACAGATATACCTTATTAAGCAGTGATGTTGCAAAGTTGTGATAAATCAAATAACACTTAAACTGCATTAGGGCAATTTCCCACATAACAGAATTCTGTGTGTAAAGCAGAAAGGCCTTTCCAAAAGCCAATAACCGTTCCCTTGTAGCTTCTGTGCGAATCTACATGTTCACATGTTGGGGTGCCTTCTAGTGAGCTGTGTTTGATTTAACTTCTTGCTCTGTGTGAGTTTATAAGGGAATTATATGTGTAAAGAATGTGTTCAGAAAAAACCAGAATGAGTGGACTCCTTGGTGCCATTTGTTCTTAAGTTATTCTTTGAGGTTGAAATGAGGCAGGATAGAAAAAAGGGAAAAATCTGACAAGTGGAATGAGGAAGTAGGAGCAGACATCTCTCACCCGAGTCTCAAGCTGCCCCCATTCCCCAACCTCCCCACCTCCCAGCACCATCAAAGGGAAACACGGTTCCCAGCAGGAAACCCCTGCGGGGGTCGTGGAAGTGACAACAACAAGACCCGTTCCCAACCGGGAGGCGGAGTCAGAATTTGGCGCCACAAAGCTGGGGGAGGGCCGTCCGCCCTGGGAGACACACGCAATCCCAAGGACGGGCTGACTGTGGAAGAAGGCTGGGTCCGCAGTCCTGCTCGCTTCTTTCACAGCGGTGCCGGCCCAGGCCCCCTTTTTTTTTTCTCTCTACTTGAATAAAACGTGCTTTATTCTCACTCCCATTTGTCCTTGACATCTTTCCTGGCAAGTCAAGGACCAGGTGGCCCGACCCGGAAGGTCCCCGACCATGCAGAAGCGGCTGATCACAGAAATACTGCTTCCAAAGCAACGCTGGAAGTAATTAAGGGAGAAAGTGACCAAAATACGTCTGATATACAAAAAGCAGTTTAAATTTCAGCATTATGACCTGGGTTCAAGATTTCCGTTGCCAGGGCCTCAGTGCCTCAGTTTCTCACCTGTGAACATCGGTGGGACAGGGCCGGAGGAGAATGGGCGTTTTCCTAACATCTAATGTTTCCTTCAGGCCTCTGTTTCTGCCGGCTAAGGAAGGTCTATAGCTCATAAAATGTTCCAGCTCTCAGTCTTCCGAAAGCACCAGCTTACATCAGGGGGTGGTTGAAGGTGTGGGAAATGAAGTGCTTTCTTTTCCTGAAAATATGTAATGTTTAGTGACGTTTCATGTTTATCTGGACGCTCTAAGTTATTCGACAGGGGTCTTCAGAGTGACTTATTGAAGCTGATTGATTGAATAAAAATGTTCATATATGTAAAGGAATAATCTATTTTAATGAATCTTTTTGTAAAACAAATGATTTGTATTACATGATCATTTCAACTCATGCATTTTTTTAAATCTGCATTTTCATACATCGAGGTTGCTTAAAGCAAATTGCTTAAACCTTTTCCATTCATAGACTCAGAGCTACAATGGAGACTAACCAATCCCCAAATCCCAATTCCGTATTAAAATGCCCTGCAGTCACTGGGCTGAGGCCAACTGCGAGGTCAGTGGTCCAGAAGAGGGGTGGGGATTCGAGCACAGCCCCTGTGGAATGAGGGCAGCTTAGAGCACAGCCAGGGTGGGGGCAGGACTGCCGTTGAAAAATGGACACATCCGACAGGAGGACTTGCATTGATGCAAGAGCTCCCGCGCAGTGCAGAATTTTACAGGAATGAATGATTTACAGTTACTCCCTCTGATGCATTCCTTGCAGAAAGAGAAGCAACTCAGGTGCAGAGGGATTGGCTGCCCAGAGCTGGATTATGGGACCTACCACCGGAAATCCTCCACCAGGTCCAGCCTTCTTCAGCTCCATTCTGGGTCACAGCCAACAATTCCTATTTTTTGTTTGAAATGGTGTATAAAAAATTAATGTCCCCCCTGGTGCTTGGCAAACATGCTGTTTTATCTCAACATAACTAGCTGGGCAATTTTTACAGTTTCAGCATTATATCTCTGGGTAGAAAGTTACCACCGTCCTGCTCAATCCCAGAAGCAATTAGGTGCATACCGCTCAAAGCAGCTCAGCCTCTCTGGGTCTTGGTTTGCTTGCCTGCAAAAGGGGGCTGCTTTCCTGCTTTAAGGGCAGTGCGTTCCAGTCAGAAATAAATGCTCATGTGGTGGCCTCAGCACTTGAAAGAGTCATCCCCCAGAGCTCTGGAGCTCTTTGAGTGAGTTAAGCTGCCCACTCTTTGAGTCTTGGTTCTTGCATTCAAAGCCCTGTGTCATCTGTGAAGCCTTGCCTTTTTGATATGTGATTTTAGTAAATATCTGTTTAAAAAAAAGAAAAAAGCCCCTCTGTCTCTATTTTCTAATTTCAAAAACAGAATGAACAGTAGAGATAAAGTGATGATCAGACCAGATCTTGGAAATCGCTGTCCCATCATTCTGGGATTTTGTAATCACCAGGATATAAATTCCTCCAGGGCACAGACTTACCTTTGGGTTCCCTGTTTCCCAGCACCTAGAACATAGCCTGCTTAATAAATATATGTTGAACAGCTGAACGAAAGATGGCTGATAGTAGATATTATCTCTTGCTCTCATCCCTCATCCAGCTGAACATTATGGTCCGGTCGACTGCTCTTTTGTAAGTTCAAGAATGCACCATGCTGTCTCTGACACATCAGCGCCTCTGCACATGCGGTCCTGTTACCATAGGTAGTTAACTAGTTATTAATAGTAAAGAGAGCAAAGGGAATTAGACGCTGAGTTTAATAAACTGGGGAGCATGAGCCTGCTTGCTTACCAGGAAGCTACAGCCTCACTCCCCAGGGGATCATAGCATTTCTCCACCGAGAGGATTAACATTCCTGCCCTCCCTGCTCTGGTACCAGATTGTTGGGCCAGGGTGGGGGTGGGGACATAGGGGGAGGTGCTTGACCATAGAGGCCTGTTAGTCTAACCAGGGTGTGGACCTATCAAAAGCCCACAAAAACTCAGAAAGTTGATTGGTTATTTTGAAAAGGCACCAGGTCCATCCCAAGCCCAAACTAATATAATCCCAGGGGGACAAAGAAGCATGCTCTCTCTCTCTGCCCCTCTCCCTTCCACACACCCTCCCCCCATGACCCTCACTCACCCCGTACATTCCAGCACTCTCCCTCACCTGGGAGCACAGGATCTGTGGGTCTAGCAACTACGGGGCCTGCAGCAAACTGCACGGACTCCAAAGGACTAAGCTTTAATATGAAGCAAAAGGGCTTTGCTGAGGACATGGCTGGACTTTGTCCATGGTGGGACAGAGGGGACACAGGCAGCCTCCCACACGAAGAAACCATCTTGCCACACCACAGCCTCTGCGTGTTCCTTGGAGTGCTTTCCTTGCGCCCCGTAGAGAGCCTGATTTCCACCCTCAGCAGCCCCTCTGCCTGGAAACACGCTCCCCTGCGGTCTGCATGGAAACTCTTGGATAGGTGCTGCCTCCTCATGAAGTTCCCTCTGAATCAAGGTCTCCCTGCTCTGGGCTCGCACTGCGTTGGGTACAGGCTTCTACTGAAGTGGATTTTCTTACAGAATTGTGGTTCTCAAATGGGCTTTCAGCCTCCCCACCCCCTCCCCCCGGATTTGAAGCAACTGTGGCTAGGGTCATCTTTGATGAGCATTTGAGAATTACTTTTTGGAATAAGTGAATAGTTTTACAGAAACTTTCAGAAACCCTTTACAGTACCAAGTATTATGGTGTGTTTAGAGTTTGGGGGCTATTAAATACTTTTTGATTGATTTGCTAGATTACCAGGTACCACCAAGCTTCAATTTTCTTAGCAGGTACAGGCAGAATTTCATTTTAAATGGCATAATCACACCATCACATTTTGTTCCTTTGAAACGTACATCTACCAACAATAAGACACACACACACACACACACACACACACGTTGCCTTTTACATCCTCACTCCAGATTCTAGAAGAGTGTTTAACACAGACTGTTTGGTAGAAAATAGACGTCTCTCATTGCTTTTACTGCCTGATTTCTGGAGAGAGCATGTAATTGTGCGACCTCATTTTATTCATGCCCTGCTTACCCTTTAACACATAGCAGTCACATCGCTACCCTGAAATTGTTCTCTCAGACACCATCAATGACCTAATGACAAAATCTCACAGATCGGCAGCAGCCCCCCTCCTGCTGGACTTCGTCACAGCACACTGCATCTGCTATCTTTTTGAAATGCAATATAATTGAAAAGCATGAGTTTTAAAACTGTAAACACCCTAGTTTAAATTTGTACTCATCCTCTACTTACTACCTGCATGAACTTTGGGCAAGTCATCTTTTAAAATCTGCCATTCTCCTCAAACGGTGCTTTCGATCTGTAGGTTGGGTGGTTGGGAGTCAAACAGGATTTTGCAAGTGAAGCACAGAGCCCAGTGCCTGGCAAGCAGTTGTCATTCAATAAGTGCGGGCTCCTTGCCTCCTTGACTTCCGGGGTCATCGCCGGTTCTTGGTTTCCTTCCCATTTATATCTCTGAATAAGTCTTCATAGGGCTTTTCTTTGCCTTGCCCACCTATCTCGCTCCACATTTTCCTCCTGCCCAATTTCAGATTTCCCCTCCTCTTTCCTAAACTGTTTGCATGTATAAGGTCAATATTCCAAAAACATGGATGGATTGAATAATGGTCCCTGAATCAGCCTCTGTATGTCGTCCCTCTTTTGCTTCTCCCACACATACTTCACACTGTCACCAGCACTGATGTTCTTCCCCTACAGGTTGATTATGTCTGCCTTCCGTCCCACCCCCCAGAAAGGCTTGGATAGCATCACATTGTCTTAAGAATAAACCGCTATCACTCACTGATGCCCTGGTGGCCCAGCCCTGTCTCCTCTTGTGTCCTTCACATACCTATTTTCTTTCTGTGTCCTTCTTTCCCTATTTTCAAAAACTCTCCATGAGTTTTTGTTCCTCCAGTTGTTTCTTTATTCCAGAATACTTTATTCTTCTTTTCCACTGAAATTCATACTGTAAGTCTTCAATGCCAATTCCTCCATGCAGCCTCCTATATCACCCATTTCCCTCCAATTAAAATCTATCTATCTTTCCACTTACACCTTCTTTGCACTTACATTTTGCACTTAATTAATTCTGCCTTGCTAGACTGGATGTTCCGATGCACACGCTGTGTCTTTTTAAAAATTTTTATTTATTGATTTTAGAGTGAGGAAGGGGGAAAGAGAGAGAGAGAGAGCGAGAGAGAGTGAGAAAGAAACACCAACTTGTTGTTCCACTCATTTGTGCACTCATGGGTTGATTCTTGTGTGTGTCCTGAACAGAGATCAAACCCACAACCTTGGCGCATGGAGACTGTTCTCCAACCAACGTAGCTATGAGGCTAGGGTCACACATGTCTTATTCATCTTGCTGTATTGCCAGCAGTCACTCAGTAGGGAGGCTCACACAATGCTCTAGCTTAACAATTTCTTATAGAATTAAACTGAATTGAAAATCAACATGAATAGTCCTGTTTCCTAACAAGGGTATTGTAAAGGAGGCTTAATTAGATGTAACAAAGACTAACATTTATAGAGCACTTCCTATGTGCCAAGCACTGTTTTCACGCTCACAGCAACCCCAGGAGGGAAACTGTACGGATGAGAAACTGAGATACAGACAGGTTAAATAACTTATCCCCAAATCAAACAGCTAGTAAGTAGAGGAGAAGGGCCTAAAACTCAGACAGCACACCTTTGGGTCTGTGACTACTGGGTGGTACAGGCAGTATTTGGGGGATCTTCTGAGGACAGCAGCAGAAGCATGCCGCCTGCCTTCCTAGGGATGGGTGGCAAGGAGCTGGAAGGAGCGACCTCAGGAAGTCTGTCCCTGCCCGGCTTTGCACAAAGACTGTCCTTGTAAGATCTGGAGGACATGGGGGGATGCTGGTCTGTGCCTTAGTGTCCTGGCGTCAGGAAGAGGGGCAGCCAAATGTTGTGCAAACATTCTTCTTAGCCTTTGGATGAGCAATTAAACCAGGGAGGCTTATCTGGTGACAGTTGTCCTGGGTGACATCACCGCTCACCCTGGCCCCTGCCGAAGGCCGACCTTGTGCATTCCTGTGGCTGACGGGCTTCAGCAGCCCTCAGGGCTCAGGGACGGAGGCTCTGTAAGAGTCCTGCGGCCTTTGCTCCCACTTCCTCAGAAGGGGAGGCTGGACGTAGTGAGCAGTCGCATGCGTTTGATGTCGATTCTGCTGGCCAGCAGCCTCCGCCGTCTCTCGCCACGCAGACTCGGAGAGCTTTCCTCCGATGTCTTCAGTAGCCAGCTTCTCTACGGGAAATGAGGGAGGGGTCTGTGACTGGGACGGAAATGAGACACCGCACTGAGGGGTGGGGCTTCCTCTCTCCAGTGCCTGTCTCTCTTGTCCCCTTCTCCCCATGCCCAGGTCCTTGTCCCATTACCCTACTGGTTGATCTCTATATTTCTTTCTTATTATGCGAGGTATCAAACCTGCTTCTGGGATTAATTGAGGTGCTTAGTATCCAATAACCAAAATGCTTGGGGCCAGAAGTCTGTCAGTTCAAAGGAACTTTGTTTAGGCATAAATGAATTGTCTTTTTTTTTTTTAAGAGAGAAAATCTGGACCTTACAGACCCACAGTAATAGGGTGGGGACTGGCCTTTAAGAGAGAAATCTGTCATTGCCGCTAACAAGGCTCTAGTTACCTGTGAAGGTATGACGAGGAAGCCATTCTCTAAGCATCCTCGGTCACACTCTCGGGCCCTTAACTGGCCCTACTTCCAGTGGGTGTTTCTCTAACTGGAGCCTCCCACACGAAGCGCCACCCCAGCTCACCTCCTCTCGCTCAGCAGCAAGCAGGAGAGCCAGGGAATACGGTCTGGCCGCCCTGCCTTTTGCAGCTGAAGACAGTTACTAACACCGCTCTCCTAGTGTCTCTCACGTTCCTGTCAGTTTCTCCCGTGTACCCGACAGCACCAAGTCCCAGGGCCCGTCTGCCCACTGCCGGCTTCCTTCCCTTGCCCGTGGGCCAGACCTCGGCTTGGCCGTTCTGACTGCGGCACCATTATTGGAGGGCATACTCCTGTCTGTGCACTTAGGAAACGCCTGCCTGTGCATCCCCAGGCCGGGGTGGGGGAAGGCTGCCCTTTACCGCTCTCTCGCGCCCTCGGATGTGTGCCCAGGAGAGATGAGCGTCACAGCAGCTGTTTCTCACGTTTCCTCCTGGAACTTTCAGCTGAACTATGGCCTATGCGGTTTGTGGGTCTCCAGAAGTAATAGACAGGTGTTAGGTGCCTTGTGTCTGTAGAAAAGGGGGCCTGGATGACTGAGAACAAACAACAGCTGCTTGGTCATATGAGCTCCTTGCATTTAAAGTCAGAGGCCTGGCAATGGGTGGGGACGCGGAGGCCAGGTCGTGCCGGCCACCACCTGCCCGGGAGGCCTGCGGTGAGGTCAGCCTCCCAGAGAACCATGGAATCAGAGTGGAGCTGGCTGGGAGTGCTGAGAACCAAATGTGGGAGGCAGGTGGGGAGGGGAGAGGCTTGGAGAGGAGTGCAGTGGCTGGGATTCTGGAGCGCCATGACACGATGCTGTGGGGAGTAGTTTCCTAAAACTTTATCTTTCCATTTGTTGCAATAAAATAACTGACATGTTATTTCGTGATCTGTCCAACTAAAATCAGGGCTGTAAAAAATGCTGGGGCTACCAGGCACCTGCTTGCCAGGGCTCATGCCTTTGTTGAGATTTTGGAGAGCTTCTAATGGGCTTCAGAAGACCTGGGTTCAAGTTCTGGCTTTGTCTTTGAGTACTGTTATTGTTATTTATCTATATTCTTCGATAAAGTTCTACCTTACTCCTAGGTTGCTGGGAAGATAAAATATTATGGATGAAAGCCATTTACAAAAGTGTAAAGGTTGCTATACCAAACATACAGGACACTGGGGAGAATCAAAGGAAGGAGAAACTTGGTTCCTCCCTTAAGGTGCTTATAACCTAAACAGCAGTGATGCCTCAGAGTTGCAGGGCATTTCATCCCCCAGAGCAGTGGTCCTTGTTTCATTGGGCCTGACAGAGCCACAGTAAAGAGTAAACAGAAACAGCTGGGGGGCAGAGCAGAGGATGTGTTTTGAACAGGGCTTTAATGGGTGAAAAGGCTATGGCCGGAAGCAAAGAGAGGCCTGCAGCTGGACGCGAGCAAGGGCAGTGTTAGAGGCTTGAGGTGCCCTGGTATCTGCCTCTCGGCCAAGGGGAAGCGCTTCAGACTTAGCCTGGAGGAGGTTTTCCGCCCGCCAGCTGAAAGGTAAACACTCACTCTCAACTCCCACTGTGCCCGAGGCTGCCATGAAATCTCCGGGGATTTTAGATTTTAGGTCTGGAATCTATTGAGGGTGGACAGAGTGGCTGAAGTGTGTAGGAGGAGGGAGCTGGTGACCATTGCTCCTTTAAGAGACACACATTTAAATTCAGAGTGCTGGCCGTGAACTTCACTGGGGTGCTCCCCCAGAAACCTCCCTTTCCCCAAAATACCCTTCCAGTCGTTTGGTCCCTCTACTGTGGACCCTTGTGTTTTGTTTGTTTGTTTGTTTGTGTGTTTTTGGCTTCCACCTGAATGGTAGTACCCCAGCTTCCCTTCTCTCCTTGAACATCTGCGACCCCAATCTCCTCAAGAGGTCGGTTCCTTGAACTGGGAAGTTATCAGGTCTCCTGCAAAGTGCTTGTCCTTGGAGGAAATCCAAGGCATTGCGCAAACCTGTGGTGCCTTGGTGTAGCTCCAGATCCTGAAGTTTGGAGTTACGGCTCAGCCTCGTCGTTCCCAGAGCCAGGCCGGAGGTAGCGTCCTGCTTCTTGCCAGGCCTGACACCTGATGGGAGGGGTAATGCGAAACCACCCTCGAGGGAGCCAGTGGCCGGATGTAGAGACCCAGAAATGAGATGGGGCTGACGTTCTGGATGGGCATTTATGGGTGGGCCTGCCCTGTGCTTTTTTGGCCACAGTACCTCTCTCCCCTGAGCAGAAAGTACTCCCGTTTCCTGCCGCCTCTGGGAGGTTGTGCAATGTCACCATGCCTTTAACTCCCCTCCGTGTGTCATGGCAGGGCATGATGGACCCATGGCCACCTGTCACACTTGACGTCTTGCTAAACTGCAGGGACTTATTTTCTTGTGGTGAGTTCTTGTGACCTTTAGGGATGTGATTTTCCCTCAGCTTTGGGACACTTGTGAAATGTTCCCATGAACTTCATCCTGGCAGAGAAGCTGGGCACCAGCTCCCAAACAGAATTTGGACTTACACAGGAACAGAGAAGATTAGTGTGGACTTAATGGTGCATTCCTTTGTGTTCCACCTGGTCTCCACTTGGGTTCTCGTGTGCAGGGCTTTCTGGAGAGGTAAACGCACTGTCCTGGGAGGGAGGAGAATGGGCCATAGCGCCTCTGCCCTGAAAACTGGGCTGCTTTGGGTGCAGCCTTGACAGAACCCTCAGTAGGGTGGGTCACCTCTGGAGCCCCTCTCTCAGGTTGTACCTGTATCTAAGGAGTGAGCGGGTCCACACAGCTTGGGACGCAGCAGGACTGATCCAATCTTTCTAGGTCCTGTGAATGAGGACATATTAGACTTTTTTGCGACCCAGTCCATGCCCCTTGCAGGTTGAAGCAGAACTGATCCCCCCAGGAATGCGAAGGGAGCACCTCAGCTCCCCAGGGTCCCCTGGGCTTCGCTGGGGGCTGTGCCTCTGGGTGCTTGCCCTCTGATTTGATTCTTTGCTCGGGATGGGGCTGTGGTACTGCCGGGGTAACTCAAGATGTGCAGGGATCCGTCCCTTTTCCTTACTGGTCCTGTGCATTCAGCGTCTTCAGATCCTCCTCTGTCTGTCCTTCCTTGGTATGTCATGTCTGCTGTCCCAGCTTACCCTACAGAACCGTCCTCTCCTCTCAGCTCATGGTTTCAACGCAGCCTCCAGAAAACTTCTGGTCTCCCTTTGTGCGAGGCTTCCTGTGCTCCCACCAGCACCCCAAATAATTCAATGAAATCCCCTTTCTTAGGAACAGAGAGCCAGCTAGAAAAGGCCCCTAGTTTTCCCTCATGGGGGACATGGATGGCCTTGGAGAGCGAGGACTGAATCCCTTGATTTCTCCCTTCTGCTGGCCCGCCCTCTTTCCCCAGGAAAATCTGGGAGTGAGATTAATGAGCGCTGCCTGGCCAACTGTCGCTGTGAGAAAGTTTGGTTTGTGATCCTGTTTCATTAGGCTGATTGGAGCAGCCTTCCCCCGCAGGTAGAGTCCCTCCCGAGGGAGTCCACGTACAGTTACATTAGCTGTCACCGCCAGCGCCTGCCCTTTCTGGACAGATGTGACCTCCCCTCACCCCCTCTTCACCCCCGCTCCTCCTCCTCCTTTATTTTTATCCAGCGTCTCGCTTCCTCTTTCTCTTTCCTTCTCCCACCTCTGCCTCTTCCCCCTGCCCTCTGCCTCCCTGCAGCGCCAAGCCGGCCCCGCAACCTGGTCTGCCGCACGCAAACCGCTGAGAGCTAGCCCAGCCGCCTCCCGGGGCCCAGGCTGCCGAGGCCCGCTGAGGCACCGACGCCAGCAGGCGAGCGAGAGCCGCGGACGAGAAACAAGCGGGAGCGCGCGGGAGCCCCGGGAGGGCGGCCGGGTGGCCGGCGGGTGCGGACGGCGGAGGACCGGCGCGGGCAAAAGTTAGACTCCGGCGGCCGCGCGCCTGGCCGCGCCTGCCCAGGCGCTCCGTGCCCGAGGCCCTCGGGAGAGGAACTTGATCTTCCTGCAGCTCGAACCGCGAGCGGTGCCCAACGCGAGAGGGCCGAGCGCGCCGGGCGAGCGGGAAGCAGGACGCTGCCGGCGGGAGCGCGGCGGCGACGGGGACCCATGCCGGCGGCCAACCTGATGGAGAACCTGCAGCTGCCAGCCTTGCAGGTGCCCGGGCCGCAGGGCGCGCCCGAGGGCAGCCCGGTCCGGTCCAGCTCGTCGACCCCCACTCTGCGCCGCCGGCGCTTCAAGATGCACCGCACGAAGAACGTGCACGAGCAGAGCCTGGAGGCCGGGCTGGCCCGGGACCTACCGGGCGTCTTGGCCCCTGGCAAGGAGTTCCTGCAGCTGCCGGCCATCGAGATCACGCCCTCCAGCGACGAGGACACCCCGTGGTCCAACTGCTCCACACCCAGCGCTTCCCCGCGCCGAAAACGCTTCCTCCTCCGCAAGTGGCTGAGGGTGAGGGAGCGGAAGGAGTGCAGTGAAAGCAGGTACGTCTCTGTTCTGCCCGGGCCTTTCTGCCCAGGCTTTTCCCTCTCCCCAGATCCGCAGAGCCGTCGGGGGCACCAGGGCACCCTGGCGGAAACTCGGGAGGAATGCAGAAGCCCTTCGCCCCAGTGCGCTTCAGGCACTAAGGCGCCTGGCGCAGGGTTAGTGGTACTTTAGCTTCCTGGTAACCCAGGGCTAGGGGCCAATGACTTTAATAGAGTCAGTACATCTAACACATTGGCCAGGGACTTCACGCACATTTCATCTCTGATCCTCACAGCAAAATGAATAATAAAAACCATACCAGGTAATATTTATCGCTCCCCAGTCACATGCCAGCCATTATCGCGAGCACTCCACTGTCTAGCTGTGAATTTAATCCTCACCAAACTCTTTGAGGTGGGCACTAACACTATTCCCGCCACTATTTTACAGGTGGAGATAGCGGAAGGGGAGAGATGTTACGGGGCTTTGCCACTTAGATTTCTAAATACTCCATTTCAATTTTTATTGTTTTATCTTTGGCAACACCAGGTTGCCTTTCCTGAGTCTGTGTACCAGCAACATTTTGGCCTGGATAAATGTGGCATCTGAGTAGTGGGGGAAGTTCGCTTTCCCTAGAGGAGAATCGGTGTGGGAAACCGTAGGCAGCTCTGCACGGCCTTGGCCGGGAGCGCCGTTCGAGCCAAGGCCATGGCCTTGTGGAGGGCCTCGTTCATCTGTGTTCAGACTCTAGGACCCTGTCTCTTAACAGAGGTTTGTGCCCTTGTGTGGGGTAACCGAGCAATGGGCCACCTTCCCTGGGGCTTCTCCTCCCCAATCCGATTAATCTCATTCATTTCAACTGAACAGGGACTTACTGAATGTTCTTGGGAGCTCAGGCTGGTCCCAGCCCCTGGCGACTGCTTGGGCCGGGCCGGTGGGGTGTGGGGGGAAGCAGAGAAGGGGCTGGGTAGAATGAGAGGAGGCGGAAATTGAGAAGAGGGATGGGAGGAGACTTGGACAAGAAATTAAGACATGAGTTTCACTGATATCGAAGAGATAGAACCACTGGAAGACAGTCTCTGTGTGCCACGTGGCACTGACTGTACAAGGGAAGAGAGAAAGGCCCTGGAAGGAAGCGGCTCAAACCGTGACAAACACAGACAGGCAGTGCAAACCAGAAGGGACAGTGCGAGGTCGGGCCGGCCATCAACACAGGGAACAGTCTGGACAAAGGTGTAAGAGCAGAGTGAGCCAAAGAAAAGGAAGGAAGGAAGGAAGGAAGGAAGAAAGGAAGGAAGGAAGGAAGGAAGGAAGGAAAGAAGATAAAAAATATGAATAATAAAATGGCAATAAATACATATCTATCAGCAAATGGGTCTAAAAAACGAAAATGAACAAGCTGAACAGAAACAGACTAACAGATACCGAGAACATTTTGACTGTTGCCAGATGGGAGGGGGGTTGGGAGGATGGGTGAAAAAGGTGAAGGGATTAAGAGGTACAAACTGGTAGTTACAGACTAGTCACGGGGATGTAAGTGCAGCAGCGAGGATGTAGCCAATACCATCCTAATGACTGTGTGGTGTCAGAGGGGTGCAAGATTTACTGGGATGGTCACCTAGTAAGTTGTATAATGTCTACTCACTGAGGGATACATGTGAAACTAATATAAATCATATGTGAACTGTAATTGAAAAATAAAAACAAATACATACTGAAAAAAAGAAGCACAGGGCGAACCTCATGTCTCTGGCGGACGTTGCGGGATCCGTGAGGTCACCCAGCGGATGGGTGTCCTGAGCCTCCCAGGGCGTCTCTTTTCCTGGTGCAGTGACTGGTGCGGTTACCCCTGCAGGTGCAGATGGAGAGCTTTGCGCTGGGGCTTGTGTAGACCTGGGAGAACAATTCTTTTTGTCCACTGCTATACGTCCTGCTGTCTTTCCACAGCATAGATGGAAATGGGGCATTTGTGGCGGGAGCTAAACTTGAACTGAAATAGTTAATTATGGTTTGTGAGCTTTCTCTTCAAATGTGAGAGACCCTAAAAGAAGCCCTGTTTTGATCTTGAGATTCTGTCATGCAGGCTGAGGACAAAATATGGGGAAAAGAGTCCTACGTGGCAGACCAGCGTGGGAAGGGTGGATTTGCTTAGGTTTAAGGAAGACTTCCCTGGTTTTGAGAATTGTCGGAGGGTTCAGTTGGAATCTTCATTCTTGTTGGAGTAGGGAACATACTCTTAAAATCAGGAAGGATTTAAGACAGTTTTGTGTTTTTTTTTAAATGGTGGCTCATTGCATTAGAAGAATGTGTGCATGGATGTATAAAAAGGCAGACTGCAGGTTCAAACCCAAGCTTGTCCCACTCAAAGCTCCGCTCTTAACCACAGTTGTACTGCCTCCTGTTGGAATCTATTCAGATTGTGGCTAAAACGAAACCCCATCATTTTTAGTCCTTGGAAACGGAAAGCTTCTGGGAAAGGAAAGGAACGGTCAAGGGCTGGTGCCCAGCAAGATTCGCTGAGACAGGGAGACATTCAGAGACATTAGAATACAAAGAATATTGGTCTTAAAGCCAGGAGGCTTAGATTTGCATCTACGTTCTATCACGGGTGAGCCGTGGAGCCTTGGAGCCCTCACCTGAACTCTGTGTGTCTCGCCTTCTCCATCTGTGGAGGGGTATCTGTGGGTCATGGGAGGTCTTAAGAGTGAAATACGTGAAAATGCTTTGTAACCCCCCCTTACTGTGCAGGGGTGAACAACCATTGCCGTGGTTCTGTGAGTGTCTCACGTGGTGTGGGTGTGTGCTCGAGAGTAGGAAGTTACATACTCACCACGGCCTGGAGTCACACCTGCGACTGCTCACGCATGACAGGATTTGGGAACAGTGATTGGAACGTGACTTTGCGATGGCTGGGATAAGGGGGCATCAAGCACACCAGGCCCAGCATGACATCTTCACATTCCCCACCCCACTCTGTGTCTCCACACGCACATAAAAGCACCCAGAAAAACACTGTCAGGCCTGCCATGCATTCTTTCTGATGTGGCAGAAGGCAGGCGGTCGGGAGGGCTTGTGGATTTTAACTGCTAAGCTAAAAATACAAAGAGGAACCGGAGACACCTTTCTTCTCCTTAGCCCTGGGAAGGAAGCAGTGGAGAAAATGGTGATGTATTGGCATGGTTTGGGGTCCCAGGACCAGGAGTTTAGCACAAAAGCACCCTAAGTCCAATCTTGGCTGGCTCATCTTTGTATCTTCATGTCAGGCCCTGTGCCTGGCCTGTTACGTGATCCACAGTTGCTTGCTGAGGAATAAAATAATTACGAGCTCATGACTGATTCCTTTTTCTATACTGCTTGGAATGGAACCCTCTTTATTCATGAGTTAGGGAAAATTTCCTTGAGATGGGTCCAAAGCTGAGGGTTTTGTTGTTTACTTTTTTTAAAATTGAGATATAATTTATATACCATGCAATTCACTCATCTTTACAGTATGCAGTTCAGTGTTTTTTTGTTATATTCACAAATACATGCAACTCTTACCATGGTGAAGCTCAATTTTCATGAGCTCAAAAACAAACCTGTATCCTTTGTATATCACCCTTAATCCCCACATTCTCATCCCTGCAGCCCTGGGCAACCTGGAAGCTACTTTTTGTGGAGGGTGAGTTTTAAATAGGACCAAATTTCCGCTGGCGAAAGCAGCTTGGGTGCGTTAGCTTCAAGCTGGGGTGGACGACCAAGTGCGGTCTTGAGGGATGTGGAAAAATGAGGGTGAAGAGGCTATAGGCTGACAAACTGTGATTTATGCAGACGAGTCTGAATTTCAATTAATCAGTCAGCCAATGAAGATGTATTGAGATTCTACAGACAGGGCGCTTTAGACACAAAGAGGATTTGACTCCGTGGGGAACCGTCGTAGGTTCTGGAACTTGGGAGATACCTAACGTGAGCTAATTCTTGCCGTTCGGTGTGAACGGGATGGTGAGGTGGAGGCGGGAGCCTTGCACCGTCCTTGCAGTGGTCCAGCGGGGAGTTGTGTGAGCCGGCATTTCACCTAAGATGGCCGTGGCTTGCTGTGCGGGCCCTGCCGCCCGCTGAGCTCCCTGCATGACGCAATTCAGTTGGCGAGGCTCTAAGAATGCACACTGCACGTCTCCCAAAGTCCCGCAGCCATAACTGCTTCCGAGGATTGCTCAAAACCCCGGGTGAGGATCAGAGCTCCTCTCTGACCTGCTGGATGACGGCAAGGCCAGAAATCAGGTGTAGCCGCGTCTTCCAGGCCATCATCCTGTCCTTCTCTGGGGGGGAAGGGGAAGCTGACCAGGGCCTGGTAAGCAGGCGAGGACGGCTAACTGTGGCAGAGGCCCTTCTCCGCCCCTCGCCCCCCAGGCTGCCCTCGCTAGCGTGGCCGTTAGCGCCCCCTTCCCCTCGGCTCTTCTGGGCCCTCTTCTGTCTGACATACGCACTTGGGACTGCGAGCTGCAGCCCAGCAGGCTGGCAGCGAGAGTCTTGTCGGCCCGGGGCCTCGGGGGCTTGCTTAGCGGCACCTCTGACTCCGGGGGTCTCCTCTCGCGGACCCTGCCCGGCCTGGCCGGCCATGTTACTTACCTATGTGGCACTGGCCTAGCTGGGGTGTGGGTTTGCAGGTGAGGAGTAGACATCGTTCGTATACTTATCTTGATTCTTCATCCCCTTCCTCCTACCTTTAGGGCATGTCTTGCTTCTGGTTTCAGCTGGGGGGGGGGCGGGTTTCCAGGGGAGCCAGTGATCCAAATGCCCCACCCCTCTGATCTGTGTGCACCTGCTGTGTCTGAGAAGCACAGGGGGTGCCAAGGGGAAAACTCTTAACACAAAGCATCGGACAAATGCACAGGAAACCAGCGATGTGTCAGCAGATTAAGTCAGTAATCGGTGCTGGATAAGGTGAAACGAGTGCAATGTCTGCCCGACCCACAGTTCCTTGAGGGCAGGGACTGTCTCACTTTGTGCCAAGTTTTCTGCTAAGCGCCTTGAATACACAATCACATTGAATCCTCAAAACAAGCCCCGCGGTGGAGTTTAGGGCTGGGGATCACGGGGTTCAAAGGTTAACTTGCTCCTGCTGGCTAGCAGTAAGAGCGAGACTTGACCCTGACACTGCGCCTTTTCCCCAGGGCCTGGAAACAGCCCCGACCTGGGTGCCGGGTGCCGTAAGCCCACACGTGGGGGGGAGGTGCCGAAGGTCGGAAGGCAGAACAAGGTCAGAAGGACAGGGAGGCCACCGAGGAGAAAAGTGGAGGGGCCGTGGGCAAACACAGCCCCGTGTGAGGCTGGCGCCACCCGGCCTCGGTGACCCGCTCTGTGAAGTGCAGCCAGCCTTTGGCTTAGATGTGGTTTCCAGATTCAAGCCCTTCGCGCTGATTCACACTGGCAAGGCCCCTCTCTGGCAGCTGGTGCTGCGAGTCTCCATGGCGGTTACGCACTCAGGGGTGCCAGTTACATGTCAGGCAAGAGACAGGGAGGAACCCGAGGCGGATTAACAGGTGATGTTTCTGCCCTGCTTGGTTACTTTCTCCCAGGTATTAGCTATGCACCAGTTGCTGCGCTCGTCACTGATAATGGTTTCTAGGGCGGCTCTGAAGTTGTCAGGAGGCCTCTGAATGACTAAGCTGCCAGAGGGGAATTTCCTGCCTGCCCGCATGGGTGAGCCCTGGCCTGCCGAGAGCCCAGGGTGGTTGCTGGGTTGCTGTGTGTACAAGAGCTTTATGGAGTCTGAGGGTTTTTCCTGGAGCCTTTGCCCTTTTGTCGTTCCTTCCTCAGTGTAAGACTGGCCAAGGGGCGGTGGTACCTGGTGTGAGGGAAGATGCAGCTTTTAAACATGTTGGGGTGGAGGGGGGTCTGTCTGCTCTTGCCTTGTGACTTCAGAGCCTGAGGGATCTTCTTTATCTCGGGGGAGATGAGAGAGCTCCCATCAGGGTGACAGGTGAAAAGCAAATGGGGGACCCCTCAGGTGGGAGGAGGGAGGCAGGCCAGGGGTGTTTCGAGCTGGTGCAGAGACGTCAGGCTGTGGCCTCCCAGCTCGTGTCACTGTGGGTCGCCACGTGCCACCTCCCGGAGACAGTCCTGCTGTCAGACATTCTCCTCTGTTTTCAGACGCTTTCCATAATAGCGTTCAAAGTCCTCTCCAGGAAAGCGTGTCTGTGTCTCAGCTACGGCTGGTAGTGGCAGAGGAGAGGGATCGGGAAATCCACATGTTTTTGAGGCCCTCCCCCGAGGCACTGCGTTAGCTGGAGGATGGCAGGCCTGTTGTCTGCAGCCTCTGTCCACGCTCTGGCTGGGGTGAGACTGGCTGCTCCCTCCTGATGCGTAGCCGAGACAAAGGAAGAAGATGGTGAGGACCCTCGCGGTGGTGCATCTTGGTGATGGCCTGGGACATGGGCCTCCCACCTGAAGCCTGGGCCAGTTTCTCTCAGGCCCCTGGAGCGTCCCCATTCTCACTCAGGTGTCTCCATTCTCACTCAGGTGTCCCCACATCAGCACGCTGCTGTGATATTGCAGTTCCCAGCCTGTGCCTCTCACCTCCACAGGGTGACCCCAGAGGTCCCCAATCTTGCTGCTTCTGCTGAACAGGTTTCGTCAGGAGACGAGAGCACTGAGTAAAGGGACCAGGAAACACAAATAACAACCTACTTGGTTCCCGCTTTCTTTTGCAACTATGGGACTGGGATTTGCTTGGGGGCCTGGTTTGGGGATGGGTGGTATGGTAAACCTTGCAATGTTTGCCCAGCAATTAGGAAAATACTGAAAGACAGTGGATGGTTAGCTTAGTGACACATTTTTGAGTGTCTCCTAGGGTCTTCTAGCTCGTTGTCTTAAAGTAAACTTTTACATTGTAAAAGTCAATGAATATTGTGTGTGTAACAAAATAGTTCATATAGAAATGCGGGGTAGTAGGGAAGAGGAGAAGTGTTGATCATTTTATCATACTAACTGAACCATCAGTAGCATGCTGGGTGCTGTTAACTTCCATGATGTGTTCTCACTGCAACCTTCTTCTCAGTGGAAGGCCTTCTTTTCTCTTTCATCCGCTCTTCTCTACCTTCTACCTGTAGAAGGTGAGGGAGAACATAGGTCCAGGGGTGAGCACGGGTAAGTCTGTGAAATAAGGGAAAAAAGAATTTCTGAAGCACTGCTTCTGGAGGAGCCACCCCCTGGAGACACTTCTCCGATGTGGGGAGTCCTCCCATTAGAGGAGAAGCCACTTGACCCATCCTGTGGTCTGCGCGAGCCACCTGGTGTGTCAGTGCCAGCCTGACCGCCCTGAGCAACCTGCCGTGATCCGACAGGCCTTCGTCTTCCAGCTGGGTCGCTGCTGCACCCGGAAGCCGGCTCTGAGGGCCTTTGTGCTGGTCTTCAGGGCTGGGTGGGGCGGCAGAGATAAAGGTTACTCTGAACAGGGTGGGGATTCCCCGAAGAGCAGTGTGCCCTTAGCTTGGCGATCATGGGTTTTCTCCACCTCTGTCTGTGAGGAACCACATCCTCCGGACATGTGAAGATGTCATTTTTTTAAAAAGGCACCCAGGAAAGAGGATTGCGCCACCTCTCTTGGTTACTTCTTTGTCTTCAAACCATGCAATTAAGACAATTCACCTAGGATCTGACTGAAATCTGCCATGGTACACTTCGAACTCATTTTCTTTTGCTTTGTCTGCAGGGAAGGTGAGAGAAGATCTGGTCATTGTCCTTTGAGAATATTCCTCAATGTTAGTGACTTAGGCTGTTCCTTCCAGATTCTGAGGGTGGCCCTGCCTTTGTACTAGCTGCTTGGACCTCCCTGGTCCTCCAGTGGGGGCTGGGCAGCCCTGAGGACTCCTTAGAGGAATTAGCAGCCACACATGGCAGAGGACAGAGCCAGTCCTAGAGGCGAGCCGAGCAGAAAGTGGGCTGCACACTCAGACAGCTCTCAGGACTGCAGAAAGCTTCCTTTCCCTCGGAAGCGACATCTCCAAGCTTGAACTGCGTTCCCAGATGCCTCCGTTAGTCTGCAGGTCTTTTGTTTAGCATTCAGGGAGATTAGGCTTGTAACACAGTTATCTCAGGAGAAGTAATTTTCATAGTCCTACAACATTCATTGGGTGCTTCCAGGGAATTGGGTGCTGTGCTATGTGCTGGGGTATAAGAGGGAAGAGCTCACAGCCTGTGTGGGAGGCCAATCTGCAGAAGGTAACTTCAGTAGAGTATGGAATTTAGACTAAAGCCAAAAAAAAAAAAAAAAAAAAAAAGGAAGAAAGGAAGGAAGAGAAGGAAAGAAAGGGAAAAAGAGAGAGAGAAAAGAAAGAAAGATCTGAGGCAAAGATCTGCTGGGAGGGAGAGGAAAGAGGAGGGTCCTAGGACCCAGATTCCGCCGCCACGTCTTGCACCCAGCTGTCCCTTGCTAGTAGCTACAGTGCTGGTTCTATGTCTCTCTCAGAAAACCTAGTCTTTATGGAGGGTGGGATTCGTGTGACCACTTCAGCTTTGAGCAAACCAAGCAACCCAAAACAACGAAGCTGCACAGTGGCAGAAAGGCCTCTAGAATACAGGTCTCCCACTACACTCTCAGTCTGCCCCCGGCCCTGGGGAGCTCATCTGTGCCCAAGATGGAGCTGTGTCTTCATCAATGCAGCCAGGAAACTCAGGCAGGCCTCGTGTGTCTTTGAGGATAGGCAGGGTGAGGGTTTTTCCTGGGACCGCTGCCCAGCACCAGCCCACAGGGCCATCTGCAGCAGTAGGGGGTGCAGAATCTGGGCCCGCTCGTTCCTCCTCTGTATGGTCCTGGGTGGGTTGCTTACTCCCTGGGCCTTGGGATCTTTCTAATTTCTTAGGTGGACAGTATACATTTCTTCTTTGTCTTGTAAGACAGAATTAAGTGGATAGATTTGAAGACTTGTATTGTTATCATTAATTAATAAAAATGAGATTTGGGGGTATGGTCTGGGAGGCCTGGCAGTGGACTCCTCTGGTTAATGTCAGCTGGAGCAGTGATTCGTTGTGACTTTGATTATTTATAAGATGTCACTTTCCAGTCTGATAGATGAGTTTTTTATCATCTATGGGCTGCTCCTGTCCATCTTTTCAGTATTGGTATGCTTAAGGCTCTAAATCCAGGCTTTTAATTTTTCCTCCTCCTCCTTCTCCTCCTTCCCACTCCCTCTCTCTCCTCCCTCTAAATCCGCATGGTCTCCTTGGGCTATTTCATCTACTCTCCTGGCTTTGGTTATCCCTATGTGATGCCGACTCTCACATTTATGTCTCAGACCTCATCTCTTTTCTGGGCCTTAGGCTCATGCACAGGGCATTTCCACGGGGATGTTCTTCAGAACTCGGCTGGTCCACCCCTACCTGAACCCATCATCTTTCCCTCCAACCAGTTTCGCTCCGTCCCTTGCATTGAGAATTGGTGCCCTTCAGCGTCCCGAGGCTTCCCTGCCCTGGGAGAGCGTGGTCTTCAGCCCGTCCCATCTCCACCACGGGTGCACCTCTCTAGGTCATCAGTGCTCTCCGGTGATATTCAAGCACCCTCCTACCGGGCTCGGTGACCACCTTGCAGCTCCTCCCCGCCCTTTTTATTTCCTTCAAGAAAGTGATAGGTTGCCTCTCGCCACTCCCATCCAAGGACCTGGCCTGCAACCCAGGCATGTGCCCTGACCAGGAATCGAACTGGTGACCTTTCGGTTTTGGGGACGATGTCCAACCCACTGAACTACACCAGCCAGGGCACTTCTCCCCTTTAATTCTGCAGCCCAAGGGCTCTTCATGGTCTCACGTCTGCTCTGCCTCCTGCTTCATGTACAGATGCGCCCAGGACTCTGCCTCCAGTCGAAGCAACCTCCCCAGGCCTTCTTTTTCCACGCCTTCACAGACGTTGTTCCTCAGGTAGAAGTCCTTTTTTGTGACACTGACTCAATTTGCCACCCCCAGTTCTTCTTCTTTGGATCTTAGCTTAGCTATCCTTTCCTCTAGGACATGTGTCTGACTCAGGTATTTATTACATTTGTGTTTTTAAATTGTGATTACTTGGTCATGTTGAATCCGTTACTGGATCTTAAGATGTGAGGCAGAGCCATTTTATTCAGTGTTTGTTTTATTTATTGATTTTTAAAATTTTTATTTATTGATTTTAGAGAGAGAGGAAGGGAAGGGGGGAGAGAGAGGGAGAGAGAACCATTGATTTGTTCTTCCACTTATTAATGTATTCATTGGTTGATTCTTGCATGTGCCTTGACTGGGGATCAAACCCACAACCTTAGCATATTGGGACAACACTCCAACCAACTGAACAACCCGGCCAGGGCTTCAGTGTTTGTTTTATCTGGCACCTGATGAACAAATAATCAAGCAAATGAAGGACTATAAGGACATTTTATTATCACAAAATTCTATTATAAATCATTTTGCAAAGCAAGAAGTCCTGTTAAAGCTGAATAATTACCACCTGATATATCATTTCCGAAAAATCTACATTTTTTATATTGGTTTGTTTGTATGTTTTAAGACTGTTGGTTTCTTTCATGTTTTTCTCTTTGTGCCTTCCATCAGATTGCAAATACCCAGAGATCCGAGACTGCTACTCTTCTAAGGGCGGTCCCTCCTTGAGGGTTGGATTTGGCACAGTTAGAAGGAGAGTGATTGATTTGTCTCAAAACAAGGCCTCAGACTGCCAGGTCACATTGGGAGCAACATTTGGGCTGATGGTTGGCCTGGGGCCTGGGTAAAATCTGCAGATAGTGGTTAGCTTTTTCCCACCTTTGAAAAACTAGTTACTCGGGCAGATTGCTGAAAGGGAATTGGTTTATTTTCTAAAATTTGGACATCAGTACTTATGAAAGTAATGTCTTGCACCCTGATTTGAGGAGCGATGGGAATGGGGGAGGAGCTGGGGGCCCGACGGGGCCACTGACTTCTCTCCCGCTCATTTAATCAGTGGGGGCGTTCCGGAATGCACACGCATTTGTTGCTCTGACAAGAACCCGGGAGAGGATGGAATTGGCTGGGTCCCTCTCTGCAGCTGTCAGATGCCAGAGCAGTTGTTCTGGTGTGGGGATTCGTTCCTCCTCCTGGCTCTCGTGGAAGCCAAGAGCCAGAGGGTCACCAACAGAAATGGCCTTTCTTGATGCCATGGAATGACCGCCTTTAAGGCGGGCCACAAAGGCCATTCGCTGAACCGCCACAGACTGTGGAACCTTGAACTGGGAGCCCGGGGAGGGGGTACAGAGGAAGGAGGGGACCCTGACGCTTGTTATTGGGACCTACAGTGGCGGAGCATGGTGTCCACATGGACCCAAAGGAGAGCAATGTCGGCAATAGCGATTTTTAATAGCCGGTTACCCTCCCAAAGTGGTGGGCCAAACCGGGGGCTCCGGGAAGGCGGTGCAGAGTGTAATTATTCTTTGCATTGGCCCGGCACTCGCCTCATCGTCCGGCATAATAGCTTGCCTATGGCCTGAGAGTCCGTTACTTCATTTGTTCCTGCATCCTGCGGGGCAGATGCAATGAGCATGTCCACTTGGCACGTGGGAAACTGAAACTCTGAAATGTGCCCGCATTCATACAATTAAGTAGTGATGTTGTGTGGTGTCACTTTTAATTCAGGCCTTCTTCTATATTGTGCATAATATACCTGACATTACACTGAGGTTACATCCGTGGGCTGACAATGTGGGCTATTGAAATACACAGGAAATGGAGTGTAAAGACTGAAGCAGCTGACTGAGCAGGCCTTCACCCCTTTGAAGCAGCAGCCCCGTGAAACGCTGTGACTGAATTTTATCTCCCCTCGGTCCCTCTCGCTCTTGGAGGGACACATTCAATATTCAGGCTGCCACAGCGAGAAGTGTCCAGCTTCCACGTGTGCTTCCAGCTTGGCTGCTGTGTGCTGGCCCACTGAGTCGGACTGGTTTCTGCTCTTCAAGAATTTTGTGTAGCTTATTTAGTGTCCGTTCATTCATTCGTACCGCAGAGTTTTATTCTGTATCGATTAGGCAGTCATGCAAATCACACTAATACGTGGAGGATTTAAAAGCAAGGCAGGTGCACCCATGGAGCGCCTACAGTGGTGGTTCCATTTGGTGTCCTGGTGGTCGGCCAGATCTGGTTGCGAAGGCCACCCTCTCTAGCGGAAGGTGGTGCTTAGTAACTAGTCCATGCATTTCACAGAACAGGCAAGGACGGTCGTGCTGTGGAGACTGGGGGATCCCGGCCATGGCAGGGGGCCACCAGGCCTCTTTGTTTCTCTTCTTTCTTTCTGTTAGACGAAGGACCACTGAATGTCCCTTTGGTTTTTCCAGGAGAGGATGGGCAGTGGAAACAACAGTTCTGTTTTGTCTTTGACCAGCACCATGAATGCAAAGGGTTAATAGGTTAAGCACTTTTAGGTTATTACCTGTGCGTGTTTCTGACTTGATGTCTCATAGCCATGGAGAATCTAAGGCCTGGAGTACCTGCTCCTTTTGCCTTCCAGGTTAAGGCCCCTTTGGGTGACAGGTGCTGTTGGGAAACAATTTACTTTCACAGCCTTAATCAGCTCGGTATTATCCTTAGAGGGTGAGCAAACAGTTGGCACATGCAGAGAGCTACTGCAAACACACTCATTCAGCTTCACTGGATGGGTAGCTAAGACTATGAGTGAATGAATAAATCATTGAAAATAAATGTACATTTAAGATACATAAATGTTACGTGTGTGTGTGTGTGTGTGTGCGCGCGCGTGTGTGTATTTTTAACCCCAGGGCAGCCAAGTTGCTCTTTAGCCATGGGATGATGACTCAACTATTATCAGCAATAAATTTTCATTTGCCTGTTGAATATGATACTTGTCTTCATGTCAACAGCTGGGTTAGATCCATCTGCCCCAGGGAGACTCAGAGACTTGGTCTGCCCTGTGCTAGGCGAGAACAAGATGAGCCCCGCTGAGGCTGAGTGATGGCGTATCCGGGGGCACAGGTGGCTACCGATGGTGAATTTGAGAATGATTCAGGACAGCTGAGAATCCCATGTGTTTCTTCCTCTTCCAGGGTTATCTTTGAAACATACCATTGATAACAGCCCAGGCTGACACTGTCCCTCACCAGTAGGGGACTTCCCAGTGGCTGCGGTGACTTTTATCCAGTAGCAATCTCCAGGCTGCTTTCATGAAGTAAAACCCCAGCCTGGAGCAAGCCTCTCCCCACCCCCTGGCTGCTCTGCAGGGTCAGTTTCTTGTGCGTAGGTAGGGTAGCACAGCGGCACCTACCCTGTGGGCTGGTCTAAAGATGAGATAAAAAGGATGAGGTGTCTGTTGAGGTGCCTGAGCACAGGAGGTTCTCACTATCTGGTGACTTCCTTTTGTTGCTGTCCCTGTACACGTAAGGAAAGGGGTGTTTTCATACTGGTGTCATTTAGGACCCCTTCGTCAGGGCTGAAGGGCAGGCACTGGGGCTGCAGTTGTTTGTCATTGTGGCACCTTTGCCGCATCATTTGGGCTGGGCAGGCCAGGGAGTAACAGTGGTCTGGGGGTGGCTAGGGCTGTGTGTGGTCAGCCAAGGTGGCCTGTACTGTCTCGTAGGATTCCCTGGTGGCCTCTGGAAACTGACCCCCTTCTCGTGGGTAAGGGAGGGGGCCAGTAACCAGCCGTGGGGGTGTTGTGCATATCGGAACTTCCTGTGATCTGGCTCCATGAAGCTTTCATTTCCACGTACTCAGTAGTGCCCATCAGGCCCTGTAAATGAATCCGAGTGAATGGAGGGCAGGCTTCCCTGCCGAGTTTGACATGCATGACATTCTGTGATATCACGTGTAATTAGAAAAGAAGACGCAGAGTGAGAACTTTTAGAAAAATGAGAAGCTCTGGCCAGGTAGCTCAGCTGGTTAGAATGTTGTCCCCATGCACCAAGGTGGTAGGTTTGCTCCCCGGTCAGGGCATGTACAGGAATCAACCAATGAATGCATAAATTGATGGAACAACAAATCGATGTTTTCCTCTCTGTCTCTCACATCAATAAATAACAAATTAAAAAAAGAAAAATGAGAAGAACTTGTGAAAAGAGCCCAGGGAAGATTTAAAGACAGCCCTGACGGGAGGCGAGGCCTGTGTGAGGTAGGGTCGGTTTTGTGTGTGCTCTGTGGGGCTCGCGCCGCCTCTCTGAGCCTGTGTTTGTGGGCCTAGGTTCATGCAGTTCTCATACTTTGAGAGCCACTTTAAAATATCTGAATATTTTGTGAGCACTTCATCTGATATTAGAGTATTATGATGCGCTTTATCCCAACCAACAGCAACAATAGATATCGTTTGAATATGTCATGCGTGAGAGCCATGTTTACTGTTTAGGAAAGCAGGAAAGCAAACATGTACGTTTGTTTTGGTCTTAGTAGGCAGAGATATAGAATGAAAGAAGAAAATATTTTATTAAACTATAAGCTATGGTTCCCTTATGACTAGCCAGACATGCATTAGGATGAACTGAAATCAAACAGAATTCACTGGAACCTCCCTTTGAATTCCTTCCAAATTAAAAATGCACAGGGAGCAGCTGATTATATGCATTCGTATTCAATTGGTCATTCATTTATAGCACTTGTTATGCAAATGGAAGTGCTAACCACTTACCATAGCCCACTGGGTTGAAATTTCAGACTGATTCATTTAAAATTCAACTCCTGGTGCCTGGCTGGTGTGGCTCAATGGGCTGAGTGCCAGTCTGTGAACCAGAAGGTCGCTGGTTTGATTCCCAGTCAGGTCACATGCCCGGGTTGTGGGCCAGGTCTCCTGGTTGGGGGCGTGTGAGAGGCAACGGATTGATGTTTCTCTCACACATTCACACATGGATGTTTCTCTTACTCTCTTTCTCCCTCCCTTCCCCCCTCTCTAGAAATGAATAAATAAAATCTTGTAAAAAACTCAACTCCTGGGAGTGGGGAGGTGTGGGTACAAGGGGGATAAATGGTAATGGAAAAATACCAAAAAAATGTTTTAAAAATAAAATAAAATTCAATTCGTAGGAGAGGCTAAAACTGCAATTAGGTTAGGTATTAAGTCTTGGTGGGGTTTAGCCCAAGCAACTCCATTTTGGGGTCTGTTGTTTCTTTTTAACAAAGATATTCTAGATTTTTCCCTTGCCTTCTCCCATACCCTGCAGTCAGTCCCCTCCTAAATCTCCCCATCCTCATTCCACTCCCTTAGCCCAAGTCTTCATCCTCTGTGCTCTGTCGAGAAGGAGAGTCATTTCAAATGGTACAGAAATGTCTGAAAGAATTGGGGTAGGAATAAACGCCATTAGTCGGTCTTGGGTGACCTTTGATAAGAGAACGGTTTGTATCAAGCAATAGAAATGGAAGCTTGATTGTAGGGAGTGAAGAGGGAGCTGAGAGGAAGTAGATGCCACTGAGGGAGACCACCAGGTGGAGGAAAGCGGGAACAGAAGGAAAGCGAAAGAGGCCCATGAATTCTGCACTTAAGCCTGATGAAATCAAACGCCATCTGAGCCCGTTTTGAGCCCGTTTTGAGCCCATTTTGAGCCCGTTTTGTGTACTTGCTGACTTGGAGAAACGGGCCATCACAAATGCCAACTTATCTAAATGAGCTCAGTAGTAGAGCCTGCCTGTTGCAATTTCATTTGTCCTCTCACTAAAATCTCCCTGAGCAGACAACGACCATAGGGAAGAGAATGAAGCCAATCGCTTCTTTGGATCTAAAGGACCCTAGATAAAGAAATAGTGAGGGGTGTGTCCCGTTGCCTTCACTGCTCAGATGTGAGTGATGAATGGGAGAATTTTGAGTGATAAGAACACATAGGGTATGTAGGTATATACACGTGTGTATATTGTGTTAACCCTGCAGGTGGGCGATTACAGAAGAGGAGTGGAGCTTCTGATGGGACTAGGCCTTTGTGCTCCTGTAACTTTTCCCTGTAAAGAAATTGGGAAGAACAGAATGGAGTTTGAATTAAAAAAAAAAAAGACGATTATTTTCCTCAAATACTGACTTTTAAATGAGATAGTATGGTGTGGCTCAGTGGGTTGGGCATCACCCTGAAAACCACAAGTTCGCCGGCTTCATTCAGGAATCAAGCCGGTGAGCTTTTGGTCCCGATCGGGGCACGTGCCTGGGTTGTGGGCCAGGTCCCAGGCTAGGGGCATGTGTGAGAGGCAACCGATTGATGTTTCTCTCTCACGGCGATGTTTCTCTCCCTCTCTTTCTCCCTCCTTTCCCCTCTCTCTAACAATAAATAAATAAAACCTTGAAGTGAGACAGAATGTGACAAATACATACAGTAGGCACGCAGTACATGTTAGCTTCCCTTCTTCTACGTTACAAACTTCTAGTTATTTATAGTTAATTATTTTTTAGGCTTCAAGCACATTTCTAAACGCACACTGAGGTTCTTGAGGGCAGGCCTAAGTCCGAGGGCGCTTTGCCGCGGCCGCCCGCCTGCTCGTGCTGGACTGTCCAGGGCTTTCTCACCTTTTCTCTGTTTACAGGCTGCCGTTCGTGTTATTCTTTGAATAGATTTTGAACAAATGAACAAATGGCGATCCACTTTGTGTATCACTAGAATCATCTTTGTGCCCTTGTCTCTGGGGGTGGGCCCCAGAGCTGAACTAGAAGAGGCTTCATTGGATATTGGGCAAGAGAGTGATTGTGTGTATGTGTTTTGTTAATGTTCTGAAGCCCAAAATAAACAATCAGTGGACCATTCAACTGCTGTGTTTGTCTTACTATTGTTGTTCAGTACTCTGGGTTATCCAGAGCCTCTTGCCTCTTTGCTGCTGCAGAGTGACCGTGAGTGGGATATAGCATGGCCGACAGTTGTTAGGGTGCTTGGCGGAGAACACGTGGCCTTTCGTCCAGTGTGGGAAAGGGTAGGACAGAAACTGAGCACGCTGTTGACCCGGTGTCTTGCTTCTTCCCTTTCTGTGAGTTGGTAAATGACCAAAGTTCTTGGTTTGGACTGTTTTTATTTCTTCTAAGCGGCAAACACACACACACATACACACATAAGGTACAGTTTTACCATAAACCAGTTTTTCCTGGGCCTGAGGGCAATGAAGTTAGGTGGGGAGTGGGGACAGGAGTGAGGTGGGGAAGAGGCAGGCAGGGAAGTTGAAAGGGCTCTTTCTGGAACACGCACAGCTCGCAGTCTGTCCTTGGGCTCGGTGGTCCCTCCCGTGTCTGGCCGTCTGGCCGTGATCGGGTTTCTGTGGAAATGCCTGTCCCCCACGTGTCCTTGTACTTTAGGACTCAAGGATCCACCTTTCTTTCCAGGTGCGCCGGCCTCTGCACGCCGTGGCTCCGCGGGACGCCAGGCAAGGCCCTGGGGCTTCCCTTGCTTTTACCTCCAGGACTGACACACTTTGCGTTTCAGGGGTTTGCTGTCTGCTAATGAGAGGGGGACAGACAGGTGGAGACAAAATTAACTCTCAGTTGGGAAACCGTAGTCCTAAAACATCTTGGAAACATATTTATCCCTGACTTTGATCTTCAATTAGATGTCAAATAGACTCTTGCCACTTTTTCCTAGGCTGCTAAAATGTTCGTGTGGGCATTCCCCAGTTGTTCTGAGGGCATCGCTGACTCAGCCTCCTCCAGGTCGGCCGCTGAGTCAGACCGCTCCTGCCACCGCTGGCCTCAGAATCTCATTGCCACGGCCACTGGCCACTGGGACAGCTTCCTAAGCTTCCTTCTGTGACCACACCCCCAGGGCACCCACATTACTCCCTGCAGCTGGCCGCCCTCCTGAGTCCACCCGTGCCAGAATGGGGTGGCGCTGGCCTCTTTGGTCACCAAAGACTCCACCTCGGGCTTCAGGCCAGCTCTTCACTGGCCTCCTGGAAGCGTCTGTAGGCCTGGCTCCAGCTCTAGGAAGTCCCGCCCTCTCCCTGGGCACATTGCTCTTAGTTGGCTTGCCTATGGCTTTCACCAGCAGGTTGTCGTGACGGCTCGACTCTTAGGCATGAGTTGCTTTTCTTAGGCGTGGTCAAAAACTCGTTTATTTTTACGGTTTCACAAGTGCCCTTGTGACCTTATAGTAAGTGCCATTATTTGCAAACTGTCTCATCTCACATCAGTGCCGTTGACTGGTCAGGGCAAACTGGTCCCTGTTTGTGTCGAGGTTTTTGCCGCGGTGGGCTCTCCAGACGCTCCTCCTTTCTGGCTGCGGGGGGAAAGACGGTTCCAGCAGAATGAACATGCAAGCTCTCCCAGCCCATCCCCGAGTTCGGATCTTCCATCCGGTCACTGAGGTCTCTCCTGCCACCCACCCCTCCGCAGCTCCTCGTGGAAGAACAAAGATTCTCAAGAGCAAGACATTGAAAACTTGTGTGAAAAAATAATGAAGGAGAACTTCCCCAATCTGGCAAAGGAAATAGACGTCCAGGTGGCCCAGGAAGCTCAGAGAGTCCCAAAGAAGTTGGACCCAAGGGGGAACACACCAAGGCACATCATCATTACATTACCCAAGATGAAAGATAAAGAGAGAATCTTAGAAGCAGCAAGAGGAAAGGAGACAGTTACTACAAAGGAGTTCCCATGGGACTAGCAGCTGATTTCTCCAAAGAAACCTTACAGGCCAGAAGGGGCTGGGAAGAAGTATTCAAAGTCATGAAAGGCAAGGACCTACATCCCAGAATACTCTATCCAGCAAAGCTATCATTTAGAATGGAAGGGCAGATAAAGTGCTTCCCAGATAAGGTCAAGTTAAGGGAGTTCATCACCACCAAGTCCTTATTATATGAAACATTAAAGGACTTATCTAAGAAAAAGAAGATTAAAACTATGAACAGTAAAATGACAACAAACTCTCAACTATCAACAAATGAACCTAAAAAAACAAAAACAAAACAAACTAAGCAAACAACTAGAACAGGAACACACAGAAACGGAGATCACACGGAGGGTTATCAGTGGGGAGGGGGAAGGGAGAGAATGGGGGACAAGTACAGGGAATAAGAAGCATAAATGGTAGGTACAAAATAGACAGGGGGAGATTAAGAATAGTGTAAGAAACGGAGAAGCCAAAGAACTTTTATGTACAACCCATGGACATGAACTAAGGGCTGGCGTGGGGGGGTGGGGAGATGCTGGTGGGAGTGGGGGTGCATGACAGAGGGGAATATAGGGGAGAAAAAAAATGGGACAACTATAATAGCCTAATCAATAAAATGTACTTTAAAAAAAAAAGAACATAGATTTCAGGGGCAGGAAACCTGAACTGAAATTGTCATTCTTTAGCTGACCAACTCTTTGCTCTTAGACAGGCCCTACTTGTCATTTTTAAAAGGGGGGTCAGAAGATACACATATGTATATATTTCTTACACTTTGTGACTTTGGAAAAATCAGATGGAAGAATGTTCATGGGAGCACCTTGTAGACTGGGAAGCGCTGTTTAAATGTGAGGCCTATTGTTAGACTTACATACGGCATACCTGTGTGCAGGTCCTTGGACACGGCCAACACTGATAAAAGGTGTCTGCAGTAGAGATTTTCTCCGATGTCGCCCATATGTTTTCAAGGCTTGGGCCGAGCTGCCGTTATCACCGGCGGTTGGATTTGTCACAGCTCGAAGAGAGCAGAGCTCTGGGTCAGGCGGGGGGAAAAAAAAAGAAATCAGTGAATTAGGCCATGAACGCGCAGAGGGCAGAGACAGCCTGGCTTCTGTGTGACGTGGGGCTCAGTTGGCCCGAGTGGGAGATGCCGTTATTGAGGGGGGTCTGTGGGGTCAGACAGAAGAGACGTTTGAAGCTGGGAGGAACAAGTGCGCGTGTTCATTTGGGGAGCACGGCGGTTCAGTGCAAGGAGAACACTGGGGGCTTAGACCACTCTCTGCAGAGGAAGCGGAGGAGCTGGGAGAGGAAGTTGGTTTCATGTCGTAAGGCCCTGGGTGAGGCACAGATATCTGGAACGTAACCTGTGACGTTAGGGGAAACTGCCCAAGAACTTTTACCCAGGAAAAGGCACGTTTACAGCTATTTTAGATGCTAACGTGTGCTCCAGGCCCCGTCGTGTCCCGGGGCCGCTGGCATGCGCCAGGTGTGCTCATCGCTTCCCAGTTGTGACTCTAGTGGCATCATATCGGCAGCTGGAAACCGACCGTAGTGGGAGTATTTACAGCAGGGAATTCAGCCTGTGACATGAATCAGTCCCCTCCCTTCCCCTGGCTGGTTGTTAAATTTTATCAGCACAGCCAAGGGGCCATTTTAATGGGGTAGGACTTCAATACTTAGCACACCTGGGCGGTGTGTCAAAAACCCTTCAGGCCCCGTCGCAGACCCTATTAATCAGAACCTAGGGCAAGTGAGCGGGTGGGAACTTATTTTTAAAAAAGTGTTTTCAGGCAATTCTTTTGCAGCTGGTGTGGTCCTGACCTTCAGACCAGAGCAGGGACAGTGGGGACAGAGAGGAAGGAACACATATAGAAGATGTTTCAGAGAAGGAACAAGAGAACTTAGGCGCAGGCTGGCGGCAGGGCGCAGAGGAGAGTTTCCCTGTGTGGACAGCTAAGCAGGTGGATGGCGATGCAGGCGGCCAAATGGAGGAAGGCAGAGACGAGCGGCTTGGTAGCGGAGGTGAGAGTGAGTGGGGAGGCGCCGGGAGTGGCATCGGACGCCGGTCTGAGGGGCCTGGGCTGCAGGTTTTGGCAATGCCCGGTGCCCAGGTGGACGCGGGGAGCTGGCGGCTGGTGGAACAGCTGACGCTGGGCGGAGAGATTGGGTTGCTGAAGCCACTGGGTTTGGGTGAGACTGTTTAGGGACAGGGTGTTGGGAAGAGAGGGGGACTGTGGTCAGAACTCTAGGAGCAACTTTTCAGAGGTTGGTAGAAGAAGAAAAGCGGCAAAGAGCTGAAGCAAATGACAGTTTGTCTATATTTATTGAAGTTAGCAGTTCCTTAGAAGGGAGGGGTTCCTTTAGGGGTTTCCAGAATTTCCAAAAAGCCTAACAGAAACCACACGTGCATTTTTCTCTGTTAAGATGACCTAAAACATTAAGTTTGCTTGGCTTGAACTCTATCAACCCAGTGTGGTGAGGATGTGACTGGATGCTGACCTGAGGCTCTCCGGGTGGTTGTGTGCCTTTGATTAAACACACACACACCCCTGAGCTAGGAGGCACCTTGTGTTTCGTCAGTTGCCTGTTTGAAAACATGATAGTTGCGAGTACAGTTTCAGGGGTGTCCAACCCACAGCCCGCAGGCCACGTGCGGCCCAGCGTGGCTTTGAATGTGGCCCAACACGAAATCGTAAATTCACTTAAAACGTTACGAGATGTTTTTGTGATTACATGTTGCAATGTATGTAATGTGTGGCCCAAGCCAACTCTTCTTCTTCCAGTGTGGCCCACAGACACCTGAAGGTTGGACGCCCTGGAAGGGTCACCGCTGTGGAGGGAGAAGGGAGGGACATGTGGCGAACACAAGCAGAGGCTCCCACTGCGTCTGGAGAGCCCCCGACTTGCCCTGTGAGAGGGAATCAGTGGAAAGGGAACTTGAACTGCTCATTTTAAGCCGTTTGGGTAACAGGACCAGGATTGAGATGAGGCTTTGGGGTCTTCTACAGACAGAGTGGCTTCTGGCGAGTGCGTGGTGTTTGAGAACTCCGCGGCTTCCCAGCGCTTCCCTCCTCCAAAGTCAAGGTTGGGTCAGGAAGCAAGGGGTTTCCTAAAGACAAGAGGGGCATACGGAGCTGGGGAGGGAGGAAGGAGAGGTGCAGAACTCTGGCCTCTGAGACTCCGCCGCCCGTGGTCTCAATGGATTCTTGAGACTTCAAGTTCTGGGAAGCACCTTGGTTCCTCACATCACCACTAAGTGACCTGGCTAATTTGTATTTTCTCCCTCAAGTGGGCCTAAGATTTCCCTGTGAAGCTAAGTAGTGATGGGAGCCAAGGAAACTACTAGAATGTGGGACACTAGAAAAAAGCAGTGTGTTCCTTTAGCTAAAAGTAATTGAAGAGAGGTTAAGCTGACACAAGTTCTCCTAACCCCTTTCTTCAGACGCCATTTGAAAATGTAATGGGGTTAGTATGATTCTTTTAAGTGTGTGTGCGGAGAGGTCTAGAATTTTATTTTGGGTGAGGGATCCATTACCCTTTGTAAAAAAATACCTCCTTCCCCCCTCTCTCCCTCCTTCCTTCCTTCCCTCCTTCCTTCCCAGACAGAGACATAATCATGTGTACAAGTAAAAGAACTATTAAACAGAGACATGTCGATGAGTTGTAATGAGTTATAAAAGATGTGTGTTTAACTGGATCCTGGATCCCTGAATCGTTGACCAGGTAGGCACCTTGCAGGTTCCCATGGAGCTGTTAAGCAGAAAGTCCTGCTGACACTGTAGACAAACAATCAATTTTTACCTACAGTGTACTCTTTTCTAATTAGTTTTTGAAAATATTCAGGTGTGTTGTGTAAGAAGCTGGCAGTCACTGGCATTGCCCCAAATCACATCTATTTACTTATTTTCTATTCTTAGACTTTCCCACACTTGCCAGATGACAAACAGAAACTGTTCTCTTTTATTCTCAGCTTCTATGCTGCCCGCCTTTCTCTCCCCACACGCCTTTTCTCCTTCAACCGAACGGGTACAATCATCTCACAGGTGCGTGTCATTCAGCCTGAAAACACAGCGTCTCTTTTGTTGGCGATGGCGTGACTGATTCTACTTTTTGGGTCAGGGGCTCTTGATGTTTTCACCACAAGGGTCTCTCCTATTGCTTTCCTCCCAAGCATTTGATGTTTTAAGATATTTATGTGCCAGACTAACTGTGAATATTAAGTACAATAGACGTCCACCATTTATAGTGGACCTACCAAGGCCCAGTCCCTTGCTTTAGATTTCTGCCATTTCTAATGCCCATGGCAGCCATCCAAAGCCTGTGGTGTACCCACATCTGACACTTAGAAAAGTTAAATATTTCGCCCATTGTCACCCTTGGTGGCAGAGTCAGGACTAGAGTCTGTGTCTTCCTGCCCCCAAATTCTGCATTCGGACATTGTGATTGGATCACTCACAACTCAGTCCTCGGCCCCCAGGTGTTGTACTGTCCCAGCCCCCGGGACATGGGCTAAAGGGGCGCAAATGTCTTGGCCAAGGTTGCAGGGCCAGGAAGAGCCAAAGTGGGGGCAAACCTGCCTCTTCCTATCTCCATGTTGTTTCTCTTACTTTCGCTGCCTAAAAGAATTCATTTCCTCACTTTTATTCATCAAAGACACACATCAATCGAAGCAACCCGGAGCCTTTTGAAGCTTCTGGTTAGCAAGAGGTAATTAATTGGCGCTAATGCATTAGGTTGCTCAGATTCAGCCAAAAGCATAGAAATGTGATAAATTAGTCTGCTCATTTAAATTCTTGGGGATAAATGCAGTTTTTGTTAGACTTGGGAAATACTAAACTATAGCTTGCACATCCCCATAGCTCTTTGGAATCCCCTGAATCTCTCAAAACCCCTTCTGGGCTTAGGAGGCCATGGACCTTCCGCTGTTGCATATGAGAGAAAGATCTCTTTCTTAGGGAGCACTAACTCAGTCTCCATGGCAGTGACCCTGCACTGTCCAGAGGGCAGAAGGGATACCTCCCTGTCCTTTCTGCAAGTGTCCCGGGTTGGGGGAGGGAGGACGGGCGCTCAGCGGCATTGTGGGAATTATGCAGCCCGCATGGCAGAGCTTCCCGGGGTAGCCTGTGAGTTTCTGCCCTTGAAGTGTGCTTTGGCTCAGATTACAACAGGTCTTTCCCAGTTCTTCCCTGGTAGTGTTCCTAGTTCAATGTGACCTTAGAGGGTAAGCGCCAAGCACTAGCTTGCTGGCGAAGAACAAAACTGGGATTCCAGATTCACTTCATTTCAGCTGGTTTCCCGCAGGAACATTCTGGAATTTAAGGACGCGCTCTCCCCGCCTAGGTAATAGAATTTAATCCATACGGTAGTTTTTACCTGAGGCTTGAATTTGCAACAGCAGGGATTTAAGTCACCCCACGTCTTCTCTTGATGGCTTGGGGGAAAGGTGGCTGTTGCTTACACAAGTCAACTTCTTGCAGCGATAAGCCAACGTTCAGTCGTCTGGCGCCCAAACTTAAGTCATTCCACATTCTTGTTTAGAGGTTTTTTCATCTGCTAGTACCTTCTGCTGGACTTCCTCCCACTTCCTCTCAACTTCCATAAGCTGTAGAGCCCAGACCGGCCCCCTCTCCCCAAGGCCTTGGCTGACATGGAGCGGTTGGGGAGCCACCCTTGACCTCCTGACATTCCATTCTCCCCTGCAAACCCCCTAGTATGGCGGCTTTCTTCCTGACCTCAGGGGACTTGCAGATTCATTTAGGGAGCGTGATGAGCTGCCTGGTATCCAAGTGGCCTGTGTCATCTGAAAAAGCTCATATAAGAGTTTATGTGAGCCCTGACAGCTGTGGCTCCGTGGGTTGGGCGTTGTCCCACAAAGCAAAAGGTTGCTTGTTCAATTCCCAGTCAGGGCCTACGCCTGGGTTGCAGGTTCCGTCCCTGGCTGGGGCGCGTGCCAGAGGCAACTGATCAGCGTTTCTTTCTCATATCGATGTTTCTCTCCCTCTTTTTCTCCCTCCTCTCCCCTCTCTCTGAAAATAAATAAATACAGTCTTTAAAAAAACAGTTTATGTGAGGGGGGTGAGGCAATGTCTGAATCTCTGGAGATTCTGCTGAACAATATTTTTTCACGGAATTGAGTGGAGAAGTAGTTGGCATTTACCTCACTGATTTAAGACTGTTGACAAAACAAGGATCAGGCTCATCCTGGGGGCTCCAAGGGAGGGGCGACCCCATGCGCCCGATGGCTGTTGCCATCAGGGATTTATCTGCGGTCCCTGCTGTTCAGTGTTCGCCCTTTGAGGAGTCCCTGAGAGTCCCCAGCAGCAGTTCCCGCCGTCCGCACCTCACAGGCCCAAGATGGAGGGCTCTCCCTGTCCCGGCCCTTAGCACAGGCCCGGCGCGTGCTGCCTGGGTGGTGGGTGGAGCTGAGCGGGAGTGCTGCTTCTTCTCACACTGCTCGTCCTAAACTTCTCCGAATCTCAAGGGTCGTGTATCGATCCTTACTTTCCAGATTCTTGAGAGAAGGATCCTTGTCTGACTCATATTTTTATTTTCCATGACCCACAAAACAATGCCTGCCCAGAGGGGTCCCTAGTATTTTCATATGTACCGGCACTGTTCTTCCTATTTCGCATGCGTTTATTCTTCAACCCTCGCAATAGTTTTACCAGGGAAGAACTGTCAGGAACATCTGTCTCCGTTTTGTAGCGAAGGAGAACGACGCTACGTGATTTGCTCAGGGTCTTGTAATAAGAAGGGCCGGGGCATTTGCCAGGATCTAGACTTAACCGCTGTCTCCGTGCTGCTTCTGTTGGCTTGGGTTCACCTAGAGGGCGTTTGTGTAAACACCTGTGGAATGCATGCAGGCTGATGTTCCTTGGTTATTTAGAAATAATCAGCGCTCGAAGGTGATCCATTGTTGCTTCCACCTGTACCATCTGACCTGTTTTCTAAGCAACGGGAGGGCCAGAAGCGGTGGGTGCCAGAGGCTGGTTGATTTTAGTTTTTCGTCTGGAAGTGCCGATGGGTGCGCCTCCTGAGGTTCTGATTTGGAAGTCAACAGTGCCATCTAGTGGGATAATTTGCTAACATCGGTTCAGAATTATTTTCTGAAACTCAGGTAAATCTTTCAGTTCTGGGAACCTCTTTATTAGCTTCACTTTCAGCTTTGATTGCCGGAGGGAGGGCAGGGTGAGAGGAAGAACCAGCCCAAGTCAGGGGTGTCCAACCCACGGTCCACGGGCCTCACGCGGCCCAGGATGGCTTATAAATGCAGACCAACACAAAATTGTAAATTTACTTAAAAACCTTTTTTTTTTGGCTCGTCAGTTTTCGTTAGTGTTTGTGTATTTAACGTGTGGCCCAAGACAGCTCTCCTTCACCAGTGTGGCCCAGAGATGCCAGAAGGTAGAACAGCCCTGGGAGGTCAGGTTTGGTCTCCTCGGAGGGGCCCCACATTGATCCTGGAGTCCTGGGCTGCTTAAGCCCTTTGGGCGGGCTCCAGACTGCACCCCCCCTCGCCCCCAACACACACACACTTCTACACGTGCTGCCAGCCGTCTAGATTGCTCTCCTCTCTGGTTGCTCGCCCCTGGGGCTGAGCCTGTTGTGAAATTTGAGTTCCATTTTCCCTGGTTTGCCTTCTGTGGTGTAAGACATACTCACGTGGCGCAGGGGTGGGTGCCTGATGCATGGAACAGGCTGGTCCCTCTGTAAGAAATCCCACGGGTCAACAACACGGTAGTAGAATTTGGTCATCAGGAGTTTTTAATATGCAAGTGATGAGACCTGGCAAAGGGGAGAGGATGAGTAGCCACGCCATAGCGACCAGGTGACAAACAAATGCTTTGTGTGGACGCTTTGTGTGGACTCTTTGTGGCAGGGTGTTCTGCCTTTTGAAGTCTCTGCGCCACACAAGAAGAAGAGGAGTTGTCTTGGGCCGCACATTAAATACACTGGATGACACGTAACCGCAAAAAAAAATCTTATCACGTTTTAAGTAAGTGTACGATTTGGTGCCGAGCCTCATTCACAGCCACCCTGGGCTGCATGTGACCTGCGAGCCGCGGGCCGGACCCCCTGGCGGAGTAAATGTGGAGAAAGGGGTGGTGTGTGCACTCGTCGTTCTTGCCACACAACCGACGGCTTTGTGTGTGCCGCTGTTCTGGCTTCTCGTTCGTAAGTTTGAAAGGAATTGCTTCTCAGTGCATCCACCGCCCACTAACGGAACAGCACACATGCGCGTGGCTGTAACTGTGGCCACAAAAACCCTGTGCTCTGGCTCCCGCATCCGCCTGCTGCCCTCTCAGGCTGCAGTCCCCGGGGCTCCAGCCTCAGCACCGTGCGCCATGGAACTGACTGCATTTTCCTGTGGCGGACAGTTCTATCGGAACAAGGAAACCCTTGGTTTTACTGGATCCTGGGTTGTCGTGACATGTATGGTGATGAGAATTCATTATTAAAATCTGTGCGAAGCAGGGGCTTGCTACCTTTTTCTTTCAAAGGGGCGGGGGGTGAGTATTTTAGGCCTTGTGTGTGTAATGCTTTCGCTAATTCAGCTCCGTCTTCCTCCGCCGTTACAGCAAAACAACAGCCGTAAACAGTACGGGATGAATGGGTTTATAACTCTGCAGTCTGAATTTCATATAATCTTCATGTCATGAAGTGTTTCTTCCTCTATTTTTCCCCCAACCATTTAAAAAGGCAAATACCAAAAAGAAAAAACAAAACAAAACAACCAAAAGGCAAACACCGCTTCTAACTCAGTAGTCTAACTGAGTACCAGCCAAGCTGTTGCAGGTTTGGCCTGGGGGGCTGTAGTTGGAGACTCCTGATTAGAGGCCTAGAGGAGTTAATAATTAGCAGTTAATAAAAACGAGGTGCCCGTAAGCCGTGTTTAGTGTCCTGAGGCATGTGAGCAGCTTTTCTGTGTCCGGAGACAGAAGAAGGGCCGCGCCTCCGTCCAGGCTCCGGGAGCGCGAGGCTCCGCCCTCAGCCCTGCGCTGCCTCCCCTCCTGGGCCCTCCCTGCAGGCGCGGAGGCAGGTGCGCAGGCCTGACCCCGTCCAGTCTTTAGTCCTACTGGAATGTCCCCTCCTTCCAAACCTCTGCTTCCCGCCCCTGCCCCGAGTCTACACCAGGTCCCTGAGAGTCTGGCGAGGGCGAAGAAGAATGGGGCTCCCGTCCTGTCCTAGAGGCCGGAGGCCCGGGCGCAGGGGGTGCTGGAGGCGTTGGCTCGCTCAGCTCCTGGGCGAGCCAGGGAAGAGCACAGCCAGGCTCTTCCTCTTCTGCTTTAGGTGTGTCGGGTTGGGTTTTTGCCAGATGTGTGCCATTTCTCAGATCCACTGAGGTCTGTGCACTGACAGGACACAGGAACTTATATTTTGAAAGTTCTGTAAGCCTGTTTCTTTGTCGAGTGGAGTCTCAGTGGCCTGGCCCGGTTGGGAAAGAAGCTGGGCGCTAACGACCGTCCGCGTCCTGTGTTTCCACAGCAGCCAGCAGAGCAGCCAGCAGAGCAGCCAGCAGAGCAGCCACGACGATGACTCCAGCAGGTTCCTGAGCCCTCGGGTGCAGGAGGAAAGGTGAGGTCGGACGAAGCGGGTGGGGTGGCGTGCCGGAGGAGGGTCGTGCATCCTCCCTGAGCAGGCGGGAGCCGGGAGACTGAAGAGAAGTGGGAGGCCGCTCAGAGGCTGCATACAAGGGAGGGAGCCACGCGCAGGGACGGAGTCCATAGGCCTCTGGTGTGCGGGAGGGGAGACGGCGCTAGGGGCAAACCAGACGTGTGGGCAGGACACCGGAGTGGCTCTGGACCTTGAGGACCCCTGAGAGGCTGGCGCAGTGTGGACCTGGGGCAGAAGGGGCGTTTCGTGCCTGAGGAAAGCTGCATGTGTGGCTCCCATGGCAGCAGAACCCCAGGGTTGTCAGAGGCTCATGGAGACTGAGGTGGGAGGTGCGGCGTGCAGTGAGAATAAAGGGGTTCCTAAATGCGCCTTTGCAGACTTGGGGTGTGATTCGTTCAACCCTCAGGCTATGAGTGTTACTGGAAGGGGGGCCTGGCCCTCAGTGGGTCCGCCTGGGGCCAGCTGGAGTGTGTGGGTCCTTGGCTTCGTGCAAGGAAAGATCTTAAAACATGAGTCCAGGTGACTGAGAGTGTGTTTATTAAAGCAGGAGACAGTGAGACAGGGAAGGGCTTAGGAGAAGCAACAGGGGAGCCCGGGCGGGGCTGCCTTGGCTCACTGGGAAGTCAGAGGAAAGGGGGCTTTGGGGACAGGATCGGGGTGGGGGGTGAGCCTGGGGCGAGCTGCCGCTGCCCACTGCTCCCCTGGTTGCAAGTCTTGTGGGGACCCACAGAGTTTAGGAGATGTGCGCCTGTGGGGGCAGAAGGGAGGGAAAAAGAGGGAATAATAGGGGAAGAAGAGAGGGGGAAAGAGAGGGAAAGGAAAGGTGTGGACATGTGTCTCGTTGGGGAGTGTGTGCTGGGACCTTTGTTTTGAGGGGTTTTAAAGGCTGGGAGTTTAGGGGAGGTCTTAGGGGAAGACTTCAGTACAATACTCATCAGCCTTATGCTGATGTGCCAAAGTGAGATTCGTTCCCTTAACTTCATCCGTCCTTGGGTGTAGCTGGCATATGGCACTGACTGGATTTCTTCTGTCCATCTCCCAGAGGAGGGTGATTTAAGCTATTTACCCTCTCGTGGGAGGAGAAGTGCAAACCACTTACTCTCAAGTGTCCTTGTTTAGGGAAGATAGGATTTAGTGGACGGCTGCAGACTGCTTCTCTGTCACGTTTCCCTGTTCCGCTGTCCACTGCCTGGCCCATTCCATGGGGGCACCCCCCGCCCGCGTCACGCGGTGCCGACAGACCACGGGCAGAGCTCTGTGGCCGCAGGCCGAAGCGCGTGCAGGGGCAGCTGGCTGCCTTGGAGGTCTCCCCTGGCGTGGCCAGGGCTCTGCTTTTGGTCTGGCTCTGATCACCGTTTTTTATCAACAAGCTGGATGAAAACTAGAGGTACTTTTACTTCATTTGTCAAACTTGTGGCAGACGCAGAGCTGAGAGGGAATAGAACTGTGGGTAGAAACAAGGAGACTTTTATGTTTAAAGTGTGCTATTATACATTTATATTACATTTCTATTGCCTCTTTATAAATTCATGTGAGAGTATTTCCTAAGTGTCGGGTCGTCACTGGGCCGACAGTACCCAGCAGTGCGGCCACACGACAGCACTGACAGGTCTCGTGTGAAAAAGGATTTGCGGGTCTTATTTCCTTACTAGCCACCTGTGAGCCGATGGTAGGACACAAGTATCAAATGATCTTTGAAAGTCTGAGCTTATTCATGGGAGTGTAGTGGAAGAGATTTTTTAAAAAGTCTCGCTGGGGTCTGTCCTGGTTTGACCGTCTCTGGCGTACTCAGTCCAGTTCTTCGGAAGCAGATATTGCTACGTTAGAGCCCAGAAAAAAGCGACGCGGGCGATAGTGATACCACTGTGCGGACCGGCTGAGGGACAGGAGAAGGGCGAGGGTGACTAATATCAGCACTTGCTAAATGTGTGAAAGCCTGAGGACTAGAACCAGAGGGCCAGACGTTGCAGGGACAAGGGTTCAGCGGAGGCTAAGGAAGAGCTTTTCCGTGATGAGATCAGAGCCGCACTGCAAGGGGCAGGCCTTGCAAGGCGAGGACCTGTCGCCTCCACAGACGTGTTCGAGCCACGGCTAGATGGAGTGCCTGGAAAGGATTCGCCCTGGGCCAGAGGCCGGGACCCCTGGAACCCTTCTCTCTTTAGATTACAAAGTTTTGGGAGTTCTGCCCTTGCTCTCCGTTGTTTTATGTTCACTAGTAGCCAAAATGAACAGTTCGGCTCAGCGGTTTAGACAAGGGTATATGGAGAGGCGTGGGGTCCCCAGGGAGCAGAGACTACCGTTCTTTTTGAGATACTTAATCAGTCAGCTCCCTCGGCCCCTGGAGTGACCTACACTCTCTTTTCAAAGTGTCCTGGTTTCACCAACCGCACTTGAAATTCGAAGGGGCCCTGGAGCTCCCCTCGCACAACTCCCTTCCCTGTGTGTGCGCTGGGCGCCCCTCAGTGTACCCTACTGTAGTCTAAAAAAAAGGCCCACATGACAGCAAAGGGGAAGTGTCCCCATGGGGTGTCCAAACCTAAGGGCTTCTGAGAACTGTTTTCCTCACTCACATAAGTTTCTGTCCAGAAGGAAAAGACCCTCTGGAACCATGATGGGGGCAGAGGGTAGTCATTTCCTGAACAGGTGCACGTCAGGGAGAAGGGCTGATTTTAGGACAATAATCACTTTTGGGATATGGGGATTGTCTCAGAGGAATGATTCCCCCAGGTTTCCAGCAGAAAGCAAAATAGAGCTAACTTCGTGTGTGTGTGTGTGTGTGTTCCATTTTTATCCTTCTAGGTAAAGTCAAGGATTCACATAAAAAAGCACTAAGTTCCCAGATTCAGCCCAAACTGGACCATTGTTAGGATTTCTCAATTGCAGGAACTTTCAAACAAAGCCAGAGAACTGCAGGAAAAGGAGCTGTTTTACTAAGGCTGTTTATGTAACAATCACTAGTTTCAACAGAACACTGTCGGTTCATGTAACATTATTAGTTTCAATAGAACATGGTCTTGGTTACCCAGGAAGCCAGGAAGCCTGTTAGTATAGGAAACTGAGACCTGAGTGAGGCTGGGCTGTAACCTAGTCCCAGAGCAGGACCACCTGCGTCGCATTTCATTCATCCCTGCACACAGGCGTCTGCCACACACCTTCGTCAAGAGGGCTCTGCTACGTACTGGAGAGCCTGCTGGAGTCCAGGCTGCAAGATGGGCAGGAGCTCACTGTCCCCTGCTGGGCACCACAGTGGCTTGGAAAGAGCAAAAGAACGCCCTTAAGACAGACCAACTGAGCTTCGGCCACCTTCTTTTTTTCACTGTGCATCGTGAAAAGCAACGTCCTTAGTTTTCCTCGGCCACGGGTTCCTCATTTGTAGAAGTCTTTTCTTGTGAAGAATACATGAGATAACTTGTGTAAGGTGCCTGGTACTTAGTAAGTGGCAGCTGCTCGTCACCGACCACTTCCTAAGCGGTAGATGATTTAGGCCATCAAGAGATTGGCTCTCAGTGTCTTAGCAGATCGGTGCTGCCCTCCGTCCTCGAAGACGTGGAGGTGGAGAGAATGCCGAGCACCTGCAAAATGTCAGCCACGGGCACTAAGCAGCCCTGGATTGGGCCTGGGCTTTCTCCTCAAGAGCCTTACTGCCTTACGGCTGGACACACCTACAAGTAAGCAAGCGAAATAGTGTGTAATAATCGACATGGAATTAATAAAACCGAGGAATTTGTTTACGAAAGTGCCGAAGTCTGGGCAGTGAATCCTTTCGACATGTTTAACGGTAATCCTCTCAACAGCCCTGCCGCACAGGTGCTGTTATTATCTCCATCGTAGGGTTTAGGAAACAGAGGCTCAGTGGGGTTAAGAAATTCGCCCCTGTGCGTTTGTGTGTAATATGGGGAATTCCCTGGTTCTTGAATATTTAGGAGAGGTTTTTTGGGGGTTTTTTTGGTAAGACTTTAGGATGGGAAGTATCTTCCTAGATGTAAGGCAGAGAGCAGAAAAATAATAAAGTAATTAATATATTTAACTATATCAGGAGAAAACCGTAGTTTTATTAGGTTGTTTTTTACATACCTCTTTGCCTATTTGCTAGAATGGTATATATTATGTTATTAATGAAAAAAATTAACAAACAATTTAATTATAATAAAAAATTTGCCCAAGAGAAACACAGGTACTCTGTGTGGGACGAGGGCAGGGGAGGGGGTAGTTCCCAGAAAAACCCGGTGGCAGGGCGGGGCCTCTGCGGAGAGCCGCAGAGTGAGCGGCAGTCTGTCCCCGGGGTGGCAGCGCAGCACGAGGAAGCAGGCAGGCAAGAGACATGTTCAGGAACTGCAAATACCGCAGTGTCACGGAGGGGCTCTGAGGAAGGAGATGCCCGGGTCCCTCCCAGCTCGTCTTGTATAAAAAATCGCTTTGGTCCTAGTGTGGAAGATGGTTTTCAGGGGCAAACGCCAGCTGCAGTTAGGGAAGGAAGGGGCCTGTGGCAATTGTTGACCCCTTCGTTCCCACATTTCAGAAGTACTTTTGGAGCGCGTACTCTTGCAGGCATTGGGGGTACAGCTGTGAACAAGGTAACCATTGTCTCTCCTTTCATGGTGCTTACTTTCTAGTGAGGGGAGATAGATAATAAACAAGAAAACATCAAGTAGTAATAAGTACTATAAAGAAAATGAGCCCTGGCTGGCGTGGCTCAGTGAATTGAGTACCAGCCTGCGAACCAAAGGGTTGCTGGTTCGATTCCCAGTCAGGGCACATACCTGGGTTGTAGGCCAGGTCCCCAGTAGCGGGTGCATGAAAGGCAACCACCATTGATGTTTCTCTCCCTCTCTCTCTTTCTCCCTTCCATTCTTTAAAAATAGATAAATAAAATCTTTTTTTAAAAATGAAAAAGGATGATGATGCCATGGACCCAAGCGTTTTGAGATTAGGTTGGGTGAGAAGGGATGGCTAGATGTGGTGACATTTAAGCTGAGACCACCTGGGCCAATTTCTGAATTGTGGTATAATAGGAAGGATAGAACCAATTGAAGAAATGTATTAAATAGGTTTAACAAGACTTGCGTCTGGGTTGAGGAAGGGTATTCGGTGTGAACTTAAGGTTTCCAGTTTGGGCAGCAAACCAAAGGCCACGTGGAGTCCAGACGCTAAGTGCCTGCCTGGGCTGTGATCGCACTTCCACAGCACCCTGTGTGGCCTCGGGCAAACCGCTTCGCCTTTGTGCCTCACTCTCCTCATCTATGAAATGGGTTTAAATACAGTCCATACCTCCCAGGGTTGTTGAAGATTGAGTGTGTGTGATGATTGGAAGAGGACCAGTACCTGGCACAAGCTGGTATCATGTATGTGCTTGCTATTATTATTATTATTAATTAATTAAAATATTGGGTAAAGGGGGAGGAATTTGAAGAGCAGGAATGGTGTGAGTTTAATTTAGACATGTAGACTATAAACTACCCATGGAACATGTAAGTGGAGGGATACGCTAAGTGTCGGGGCTAAAAAAGTTAATATGTTTTCCCCCATCTTCTAAGTTCTAGCTGGACTAATAAATTAACAGAGGCAGACTGATAGGAGAAAATCAAATTTTAATACCTGCACATGAGGGATTCACATATGCATGAAAATTCCAAAGGCAGTGAGGCAACACTGTGTATATGTGACATTTTGGACACAGGAGTAAAGGAAGGAACAGGGTATTAGATTTCAGAGGTGAGAATGGGTGGTTTAGAGGTAGTTGAAGAAGAGCAGGAACACACATGGCAGGCAAATCCTTGCCAAGCAACTCAAAAACAATGAGGCACATTGGGTGTCTGGCTAACAGGCCCCTGCCTGAAGCCCCCCTACTTACCGTACTCAATCCAAATTAGGCTAAGGGGGGCACCCTAAAATTTCCTTTCTGAAGTGGGTTTTTCTACCTGAATCTCTTAGATCGGAAAGCGGGGAGGATCTTCTATTTCTTGCTAAGTAGCTTAAAATAAATATCTCAAAAGGCAGCTTCAAGGTGGCTAAACTTTGGTTCCCTACACCAGCGGTCCCCAACCTCTTTGGCACCAGGGACCGGTTTCGTGGAAGACAACTTTTCCATGGATGGGGTGGGAGGGGGGATGGTTTTGGATGATTTAAGCATGTTGCATTTATTGTGCACTTTATTTCTGTTATTATTACATTGTAATATGTAATGAAATAATTATACAACTCACTGTAACGCAGAATCGGTGGGCGCCCGGAGCTTGTTTTCCTGCAACTAGACGGTCCCGTCGGGGGGCGACGGGAGACAGTGACACCCGAGGAGTGTTGCTTATGTCCAGTCTCCTCCTAACTTCGTTTTGGTTGCTGTCACTGCAGAAAACCCTGCTTCACCAAGACTGTGTGTTGGAAATGGAAGCGGGCTTTTCAGTGCTTTTGTGGCATTCCCGGGGTATTCTGCCTTGACTTTAATCCAGAACGTATGGAGATGTGAGGTTGTCTCAGATGTATTTTTAAGGCCACTGTCATTGGCAATCTCAAGCAGCTCATCCTCTTCTAGCATAGACAAAGTTGATTCACCTGACTTGTTCACAAATGGGTTGCGGGGTCCATTCCCTCCAGTTCGGGGTCTTTTGTTGTTGGGAAGTAATACTCAAAGTCTTTTGAAAGCTGAGATAGGTGACCATGCACCAGCCGGGAGAAAGAAGGCCCTGACTCAGTGTTTCTCAAAATCTCTGCTAATGTTTGAAACATGTTAAAAATCCCAATGTTCACTTGTCGCCCCCATAATTCCAGTTTGGCTTTGAATGCAGCCACTTTATCTGCCAGCTTGAGCACAATTGTCATTCTCCCCTGAGGTGAGAGATTGAGTTCGTTGAGCAGGTTGAGTATGTCACACAAGTAAGCAAGTTTTGCGACCCATTCTGCGTCACTGAAATGTGCTGCCGGTGGTTACTGTTCTTCTAAAAGAAATCCCTGGAGTGGCTCAGAATCTCTGGCCAGCGATCTGCCTTCCGAAAGCTATCTCACTTCTGTGTGTAAGAAAAGACGTGGGTGCTCTGCGTCCGTGTCCTCTTAGAGCTGCATGAACAGATGTGAGTTAAGGGCATGTACTTTAATGTGGTTGATAATTTCAGTCACATCCTGAAAACGTTGTTTAGTTCAGGTGACCTTTTTTGGCCAGCTAGCATTTCTCTGCGGATGACACAGTGGGCAGACTCACATCAGAAGCGACCTCTTTGACCTGAGTAGTGAAACCAGAAAGCCGTCCAGCCATGGCAGCTGCTCCATCTGTGCATATACTGACACAAAATGACCAACTCGGTTTTCCTCATATGTAATCATTCAAAGATTTGCATAGTTCTGCAGCTGTGGTGTTGGCTGGCAACAAAAGTGCACATACAAATCCTCATGCACATCCTTCTGCAAAATATATTGCACGAAAACAAACATTGTTGCCTTGTTGTCAACACTGGTAGACTTGTCAACCTGGATTGTGTACCACAGTGACTCATTCGTCCTCTCTAACAATTGTGCCTCTATATCCTCTGCTCTTCCATCGGTTCGCCTAGTTATGGGGCTAGCTGAAAGAGGAACATGCACCACCTTTTGAACTGCAGTCTCTCCTAAAAGTTCACGACAAATGTCCTTAGCAGCAGGACCAACTCTTCACTGATAGTAAAGGGCTCCTTAGCTTTAGCAGTGTGGTCAGCCACTAAGAAGGATGCTCTCGGTGCAGACACATTTGATGAAGTGGTGGCCTTCGATAATTGTTTCTGTCCTTCACGTTTGTGTCTTTTTCTTTTGGAAAACTCCAAAGGCTTGTCTTTTAATGCAGGTGCTTGGTCTCCATGCAGCGAAACCGTTTTGAAGGTTTCATGGCTTCATTGGATAGCTGGTCGCCACATGTTATAAAAACCGGGCTTGGGGAATGCAAATCACCTGTTGCAATGAACCTATAATTTAAGTAGGACTCTTGGTACACCCTTTTCAGTGCAGCTTTCTTTTTGTTGGTAGTCTTAGAGTCTTCTGCTATCTCATCATTGGGTTGTTCCTCCTTTTCAAAGAAGCTCTCCAGTGACATTTGTTTTTTCACTCATTTTGGCTAGGGTTAGCCTGTGGGCTTACCCAAATGGTCACAGACACAAGTGCGCAGTGCAGGAAAGAGACGTGGCTGGAAGTAGTAAATAAAATAATGGGCAGGCCACATGTGGACTAAAATAAGTGTCGGATTCTGAATTAAACCTGTCACCAGATGCAGCTGTACAATTGAAGTACACCGACTTGCTGACCACTATAAAGCCTGCCACCAGATGCAGCTTAATTGTCACTTGCCACTCACTAATAAGGTTTTGACATGAGTCTGCAAGCAGTTGATTTATTATGGTCTCTGCGCAGTCACACCTCTCTGCCGATGATAATCCGTGTTGGCAGCCGCTCCCCAGTGCTGGCATCACCACCTCAGCTCCACCTCAGAGCATCAGGCATTGGATTCTCATAAGGAGTGCGGAACCTAGTTCCCTCACATGTGCAGTTAACAGAAGGGTTTGCGTTCCCGTGAGAACCTAAAGCTGCCACCGATCTGACGGGAGGGGGAGCTCCGGCAATAATGGGAGCCGTGGGGAGCAGCTGTAGACACAGATGAGGCTTCGTCCACAGCCCTGCTGCTCGCTTCCTGCCGTGTGGCCCAGTTCCTAACAGGCCGCTGACCAGCACAGGTCCATGGCCCAGGGGTTGGAGACGCCTGCCCTACACTACTAAGCAGCTGGCTATACCTGCTTGGAGCTCAGGAGACAGGACTAAAACTGCTTGTTTGGACATGAGACTGCAGTTAAAACAAGAGTCTTGGGATTAGTAAAGTTCAAGCAGAGGCAAAGGAAGGAGGAATTTACAATAGACTGAAGCCGAGAGAATGAAGAGAACGAAATATCATAGAAGTAAGAAAGAGAGTCAAAGAGAGGGTAGAGATAGGTAGGATGACAACTAGAAAGGACCTTCTGCAGTGGCAATTATGTGGTCATCGGTAGCTTGAGAGCAGTTTTAGAAGAGTTTGCGAGGACAGTAGGAAGGGCCTGGACGTGGAGAATTCAGCCCATGCTAGGCATTTGCCTGGGTGAAGGGAACTAGAGATGACACCTAGAGGAGAAGGCCAAGATAATTGGGGAGAATTTTCATTTTAAAACAGGAACTCAAGCACTTTTCAAATCTCTGAACTAGAGACCCGTAGGGGAAAGATGAGACTTTCTGGGAGACATCATTCATTCGTTCACTCAACAAACCACCAATTACACACATGTTCTCATCAAGTTTTCAGTCTGTTGTGGTGACAATATTAACACAACTGAGTGTATGACAGAGAAAATACAAACTTGGATATGTACATTAAAGGAAGGGAACATGGTTCCATGAGAGAGTGTACCAAGACAGAAGGGGGTGGGGCTGGGTTTGTAATGGTTGAGCTAAGACCAAAAGGATGAGTTTGAGGTGAGAAGGAAGCACTGAGATGCTGTGAAATGAGAAAAGATGGGCAGGAGCTTGGTTTGCCA